>JANZYA010000061.1:16396807-16407632 GCA_027575145.1 Gyps rueppelli | reverse complement strand
CAGGGCATCTTTTACCTAGGAATAATAAAACAGTTAATAAACAACAAGGACCCAAAGTGCATGATGAATATTTTAATAGTTAAAAAACTAGCCAGAGAGAAATGAAATGATTTAATGTTCTAAATAAATTTCTTTGTGGGTTTTAATGTGCAAAAATGGACAACAATGGCTTTAAAACCTCTCCACAAATACTTACATCTATACCCTGGTATACTTCGTATATGTTATATCCGTAGTCAGTAATGGTCTGTTATATCTTTCTAGATGCTGAGGGAAGGTTTTACACCGGTTTTTCTCCTCTAGGACTTTGCATAATAACCTTTAGGCTTTGAGCAGCTTTTAGACCTTTGGGAAGACAGTTGTGGTTGTAAAGCTCATCCTCAGCACCTTCGTTCTCAGAATTTTTGTATCCTGCGTTGGAAAGTCTTTAGTTTGTGGAACAAGAAGTTTAATATTAAACATATATTTTTTGTGGATTTTCATGACCCACTTCGCTGTCTTCAGATACATTAACCTTAAATGGTTTGTCTGATTCCCACGGAATTTACATAACTGTCTCTTACTAATGTGTAAGCAAAGTCTATTGACTGTGCTATTCTGTCCATATGGGCAGATCTTCTTTTTAAATTGCAGAAATGTTATTCTCCTTTTCCCAGATATAGCACCTTGGGATTTTTGCTAGTGATGCGGAGATATCAAACATTGATACCATAAAGTAATTTTGCTTTTTGTGTATTTTTTGAAATAAATATTGCAGATATTTAAAAATATAATTTAGGGAAATGCTGTTGGAACTCAATTTTAAAGTGTTAACTAGAAAAATGATTAAATTAAACCTCTGTAATTTAGTTAATATCCTACTACATTTCTTTAACATAAACTTGATAGCTCTTTTCCAGTTATATTTTAGTCTCTCTCTCTCCCCACTTGATTAAACATCATGCAGCAATATACTGCAGTGCAAAACTCTGAGTTGTAATGATAATTATAATTCATTAAATATTGATCAAATTAAATCTAAAATTGCTTGGATGCCAGTCATTTGCTAAATATAAAACAAAATTCTATAACCTGCAAATAACTTTGTAGCTGTATACATAAACTAATAAAATGAAAATATGAATGCATAGTAATATTTTCAGTAAGAAAAAAGTTTTACTTAAATTAAAAACTGTAATTTGAACAAGATGCTTATCCCTGATATTGCCCTTGAAAGCCTGCCATTTGAATGCTGTCACAAGCAGCTTAATTCAGAATGCAATGTTAAAAATTTTTCTAAAAAAACTTAGATAAAAGTTTCATCTGCATGTTGGAGTTAGTAAGTGCATATCAAACATCTGATTTTTGCAGACAAGAGTCTTACATGTACCATTTCACATAGAAAACTGCCACTTGCAGTTACCAACTGTTTCACATTTTGTCCCTCCCTCTCCCTGGCTCCGTAACAGCATCCCCAGCCCCATGGACGCAATGCGCAATTCCAGCGAAACAGCAGGGAACCGTAAACTTCCTGGCCCGCCTGTTGCCGAAAGCACGCTGCTGTCAAACCCCACGCTGAGAGCCCTTCCAGCCCCAAACGCTACCAAAAGTTATCCAGTCTGCTTTTGTCCCGGGAGCATTTCACACTACCTCTACCAACACACGTGGCCGTGAAGAAGAGAGAAGCGTCTCGCATGGGCTGAGCGAAGGCACATGGAAGCCAACAGAGCTGTGCAGCGGGATCGTCCCTCTTCCCCATCCAGCCCCAGAGCGGTGCCACTGGAAGTCATTACCACAGAGCCCATCCAAAACACCTCTCTTCTTTCTCTGCTCCACCGATTTCCAGAAGGTAAACTTCATTCGTTTCCCAGGTTGGCATAACAACCTGCTTGCTGCTTACAAACACGGGGTAGATCCCTTGTACAAGCCTCGGAGCGGACTAGAAACAACTATGTAAAAATAAAATCATCAGTAACAAAGCGGAGTTTATCTTTGGGTCCTTTTAAACAAAATCATTTTGACAGTGATAAATCTCTAGCAACAGCCATTCACAGGATTTCAGCTTTCTGGAAAGAAGCATTAAAAAACCCCCACGTTCTCCCAAAAATGTTTCATTTCTAATTCTAGCTAGAATTCAAAAATTAAAGTATTTCGGAAAGGTAGAGGAAAAAAAAAAAAAAACAAACAAAAAACTAGCTTTGCATCTTAAAATATGCAAACATGAATTTCAAGAAATGGACGCTGACTTCGTTAGCATATTAGGGAAAATTACCTTAAAAAAAGGTAAGCCGTTTTGGAGGGTTGGGGAGAAAGTACAAATAATACACAGTTCATCGACAGAATTCCAATAAACAGATGAGAACAAAGCATGCAGTCCTTCAAATGTAAGAAAATCCCCCTCAAAACTCAAGTTGGAGGAATCCAAGTGAGAAAAAGACTGAACCTACAAGAAAGGCTAATTCTTTAAGACTGTTTTCTACAGTATCTTGCATACATATAAAGCACTTCACCACCACGTGTCCTGACAGTCTTCAATATTCAGCTTTTCCTGGACATGCACCTCACTTTGCTTATTGCAAGAGAAATTCACAGAAATCCTGATGGAGCAAAGAACATTACACTAAGTTTATGTCTTTTAGAGTAAGTTCCATATCAAATATAGAAATACAGTGTATATGTATAGAAATAAATAAATTTTAAAAATTAAAATGGGGGTTGACAGCAGCTTATGTTTGACAGCAGAGGCAGAAACTTCAGAATATCAGCAAAACCAGGAGTTAGCCTGCAGGGTTCTGCAGACAGCCTGATGGCATTAGCACAGGACTCAAGCAAGGACCAAGCTTTCCCAGTGAAATTTAGTTGCGCTCAATTTTACATGAATGATATAACTGACACATGACCCAACAACATTTTATTCCACTGCTTTAACACCCAGGGGAGCACTATCGAGGCACACTTAGTTTGTGTGAATAAGCTGGAACGCCCAGGCACTATCACTGAAAGTATGGCACAATCTCTAATTCTTTAGTATTTACGTTCTGACCCAATTCAGTCACATTTTGGCAGCGCACAGCAGAGCCCATATGGATACCCACCTTAACGATACAGTACACAGTTAATCAGTGATAAAAGCCTACCCATTAACCCCAGTTGTTCTTCCAGGAAAAAGCTTCACAGGTCTCAGAAATTCAAGTGGGTTGCCTTTGCTCCCTAATTTCTAGGGAGAGGGTACATATTTTACCATCATTTGACATGCTAATATCTAGTTTAAAAAAATAAGTAAAACTAACTGATATTATTCTCTACTAATATAATCAAGCCCATTGGTATTTTGCCTTTACAAAACTTCACACAGAGTGCTTCTTCAACTACAGAACTAAAGTACTCCTAGAGAGTTTATGACTTTATTTCCTTGGAGCCATAGACGGCTCTTGGTGCAGAGCCACTCCCTGAGAGCTTCTCCTATTTGTACCAGTAGATTTACCATAGCAAGGGACACCAACAGCTTAAAAAAATGATCTAACTCCCTCAGTAAACCAGAAAGCACAGTCCCAAGTAGAGTCAGATCTTTTTTCTCCACATAACCTGGCCCTAGGAAAAGGCAAAGTCAATTCCTTCAAAAAATGATAAAAAAGAAATGCACAAGTGGATATCCTGATAAAGTAGCTGATGTTGTCCAAAAAAGGACAATGAAAAAGGACATTCCCCCCATTAGTGCTACCATGATCACTTAGTTCTTTCCAGCGTTGCATTTACTGATTACTTTTGTCCTTGTCAACAATTTAAAGGAAGGCTATGGTCTTTTAAAATTACCTTTAATGTGAAGCGCTGGGAAAAAGTCTATAACAAAACACCATTATTTTTGTAAAGCGCAAGGTCTAACTTCCCCAGAGAGTTCTTGTTTGCCAAATACTGTGGCAGTAATGACAAAAGGCTTGGTTTGATATTATGCCAGTGCATCACTTGAAAAAAGCTACCCTGATTTACACTGGAAAACTTTGGTTCAGAAGGAGGACTTCTGTATGCTAAAAATATTAATCAGCATAGTAACTTATCTTCCCTCAGCTGACACAGGAAGTGCTGAAATACCTTGAGGAGAACAAACCCCACTTTCTTTAGCTTGAATTGAAACACCTCTGTGCCTGTTAGGCTCATCCCTTCAGTGCTGAGCACGTTCAGCTTGTGCTGGATTTGAGGTCCATTTCTACCACTTATAAAAAAATATAAATCAGGACAAGGCGTGTCTGCTCAAATTGCTTTGACATAGTAAAAACATGGAAATGCTAGAAAGACTTATTTTGGGTTAACAGAAACTGAAGACATCAGAAGTATAGGGGGATAAATATAGACTTGGCAAATATTTGCAGAATCAATTGAACTTAAGCAGTAAGAATATTTAGAATGCCTTTGATAATGTTTTAAAACTTAGCAATGGCCATATATACTGTGAGTCCCCATTAAATTCAAGAAACACTGAAACTAGGCAAAGGCAGAAACTATTCAGCACTCCTTCAGGAGTTATTCCATTATTTTAACTGTTAGTAGAATGAAAGATGATAACCCTCACATCCTAAATTGAAATCCAGTATGTAACTGTACACAACTGTATGGGAGGAGGACTTATTCCCAAAAGTCTTGGTTTGTAATTTTTAATCTCAATCATTTGGGAATTAAAATCAATTATTAACAGCCTAAATGGCTCCCAATCAAAATAAGCCAGGATTCAGCTTGGAATAGGTTTGATAGGATCAACATGATAATAACCTTCTCCAGGTCTTGGAAATAATAATTAAATAGTTAGAAATAGCTTACAAATAATTGTAAATCTCTAAATCAAATCCAGTCCCTTTGAAGTTTGCTAACGCACCTTAGTGATCTTGTAAATTCATGTGACATGCGAAGAATTTCAGGAGTAGTTTTAGAAGTGCTTGAGACTTTCAAAGCTATCCATGAAATATATAGAGACAAAGAAAACTTTTCAAAGCCCTTGAGTGACGTCATCTTCCAAATTATATTCTCAAAAGTGGTCGAGTACCTAGGAGCCTAAAATAGATGGAAACTAGTAGAGCTTCTGTTGCTTAGCTAATTACCACCTCTGAGCTGCGCCCAGAGAGCTCCCATGCCCTTGACCCGTCACTTGAGCACAGTGACTTAAACAACCAGAGGCAGAATAACTTGATTAGTTAAGGCTGTGTGACCATACATTGACTTCCAGGGACATACTTCCAAGGCTGTGATTTTGAAGTCAGTTGGGCATTTATAAAAGCAAATGCCATCAGAATTTACAAAGCCTGTTGCAGGTGTGCTGCACAAGCGGAGTTCCCAGCAGAAAAATCTCTCTGAGCCGTGCCAAGGGTGAAGGGACAGCAGCAGAAATAGATGTTACCATGAATGGGAATAGGAAGAAATTGTTTAAATATCTCCCTGGTGTTGGAAGTCAGCTGCTGAGAAAGCAGGAGGCAGAAATGAGTTGTTGCAGGAAGAAGAAAGGATTGTACTGAGATGGGTTAAATGATGTATGTTGAAACCACTGAAGTAACTTTTCTGAGTGTGACTTTTCCTTCGGGCTTGCAGCAGTCTTCCCTAGCAGCAGGCTCTTTTAAAGACAGGCGCCTGGTCACACTCTTGATGTGTAATAAAATAGCATTTTTTTATAAATGGCGGTGGCTTGTCCTGATGGTGAGCGTAATTTTGTGGGTTTTTAATTGGTTTTCTTTTTTTGGAGACTTAAGTCAGGATTTTCCTGCAATGTGAGGATTGTGGCAAGTATCATACTTAAAATGGAAAATGGTTGCAGATTGACTGTATACACCAAATAGTGTTGAATTTCTTTGTATTTATTTTTTCTCATCCTCTTTTTAAACTGTCGATTTTAAATGCTTTTGAATAATTTTTAGTGGGGCAAAGGGAGTAAGCGTATTGTATGAATCAACGTTTGCAGGATAGAGATGATATTTAGGAATTACTGTCCAGAAACAAAAGCTAGGATACTTTTTGAGGCGTGCAGTTCTGGTGTTTCTTGCACTACATGGTTAATTTGAGAAAAAGGTGTAATAGAAGATACTAATACTTCCTAGTTTAAAGAAACCCTAAATAATGTTCCTGCCTTCTTGCAGACCTGCTAATTCATTTTTTTAAAAACTTCGAGAACGTTTTATTAGTTTACGGAACCAAATGTTTCCATATATGAATGAACTTGAAATTCCATCTTGAATGACAATAAGGTTAAGAATATCCCAGCTTTGCACATAAATCAAGATACACACATGAAAGTTTTCAGATTTCCCAAGTTAAGAAACTATGATGCATTCTTTTCCTGACACCGGGCTGCAGCAAAGCAATTCCTTTTCCCCATATCCCGAGGCCAATGAGCTTGTTATCCTGTCAGTTGTGCAAACAGACACCTTCTTAGTGCACGATTTCCAGAAGTGCTTGCATGTTGCCTTAACTATACTAGTTTTGATAATAATGAAGGATTTACCACCGACTTAAATGAGATTCACCCAACAATGAGCACTTCTAAAAAGCCAACCATTTATCTGTTAACTTTGTATACCAACAATATCGTCATACTTAACTAAAATTCCTGTAAGAGCATTTATATTAACAAACGCAAGACATCTAATGAAATTGAACAATAGAAAAATCAGATTCCAGATATCAGGACCTTCATTAACAAAGCAACACACGATGCATTCTCAAAACGCAGCAATTAGCCTCGTTCGGGTGTTCAACAATTAGCTTTGGTTAGATAAATTATATAGCTAAACAGTTGTATGTGAAAAATAAGAGTACGTGCAACCGTCTCAAATTCAGATCATATACGTCCTGACAGTCATCCTTTATGGAAAAATCATGCATATGGTGCGTGTGGGTGGGCTGAGACCACGAAGAGATGAGCGTTACCTCGTTGCATCTCCGTAATGCAGGCCAGGGGGGAGGGTTCAAAGGAGGCTGGGTGCTTGTCATATACATCTCCATGGGCACCATGGGTTGGAGCCTCACAGATGCTTTAATGTGGGTGGATGCCTGATTAGTCAGCTCTGCCAGATATACTTTAGCTTTGGGAAGAACTGGTTCGCTTTTTATGCGCAGCATTCTTTGATCCAAGGTATTTGTACAATGCGTTGAAAGGCACCGAATCAGCCAGGGACCAGGAAAACTTCATGGATCCTCTAGGATATCAGCTGGGTAACCATACTAGTAAAGGCTTTAACACTTATGATGCTCTGTATTTCTATAGATGACAGGATGTCCAGTCAGCCAGAGATATAGCCACTTGTCTTCATCAAAACTCATTTAGTTAGTGTTAGTGATGGTCAGTACAGCAACAAGACAGCAGACTACATTTCAGGAGAATGAAGTGTAAGAAATCAATGTAATAATTTGTGATTGAGTTAACATATTTGAAGATTAACAGCTCAGCTTAGCTGTTATTCAAAACAATGCCCAAAAAAATGGTTTGAAAGTGGTGCAAGAGATTGTAACAGAGCTCTGAGAAATCTCAAAATAAATTCTAAAGCTGAGGCTAATGTAAGCTGAAGAAAGGTGAAGTTAAGACAGAGCTAAAGGCAGGCAAAGGCTCAAGTTTAATACCCTTAATAGCACTGTAATTTCTCAGGTGCTTAATTGCTGTATTTTGTTCATATGTTCAAGGACTTCTTTCATCATACAATTCCACCAATGAAATTATCTACCAATGAAACTCAGAATAATTAAGCAAAACAAGAAGAAAGCATCTTCTATTTACGAACTATTTAAAAGGGGGGAATTTGTTCAGCACATTATCTAATTCAATGTATTTTTTCAACTCTAATGTCAACAGCAGTCTTAGAAATTAAACTGCAGATGAACATCTGAAAAAGAGAAAACAATCACAAAATATAATAAGAGGAAAGTTCACCTGACAAAGGAATAGGAAAATTCCCTTTCAGACTGAACCATTTTCGGTGTATTTACTGGGACAATTTATCACAATAACTCCTGAAAGCGTGACACTCCAGTAAGACCAGAATTAGAGGTGAAGGGTCCATTCAGCCATTTCATTTGGTTATGAATTAACCTTCTATTAACATGCAAACTGTGAAATTTTGCATAATTCCAACACGCAACCAATTTTAAGAAGAGTTTCACAAAAGGAAGTGTGGACACCACCAGGCACCAAATCTGATGATAAAATAGCCATGAACTGAATCCAACAGATCAAAATCAACCTACGTCTGCGACTCTTGCAGACTGTCAGATTTATTTCTCCATGCAGAAAGCATTCTGGACCCCGCTAATCACAATTATCATTACTGATTGTACCGCTTTTTTATAGTCAGTGCTCACAACCTGACTATGGATGCAATGGATGGGACTGCTTGTGGGGTAAGGTACAAGGACAACAGAATTTGGCCAGCAGTGACTTAACGTTGCAGCATTATGGAACAGCCTATTTTGCTAATCAAACAGATCAGCACAAACCGTCCACAGAGTATATTGGCTTAGTACATGACTGAGCCGAAACCAAAGCAGAGTAACCTTTTTCACAGGACAGAAATGAATGTCCCTACTCAGAGAGCAGTAAGTATGCATCCTGAGCACGTGCTCGTCCTTCTGCCCGCCGCTGACTTACACACACAGCGAACGGGTACCAGGAGCTGTAAGCTCCACGTCTATGAACAGCGACCGGTCGGAATCTCCTAACCTTCAGTTATTACTGCTAGAGCCCAGAGAAATTCATCTTGCACCTTCTATTAGACCTGAGTGAATCTGGGTTTTAGGAGCTGACCAATTTAAAAAGGGGGGAGGATGAAGAACTGAAATTGAACATTTTTTTCAGAAAATAGAAAAAAGTCCTTTCCTTTTAGATCAAGTGAAATGTTTTCACTAATGTAAAATATTCACATACCTTAGTTCCTTTATTAACTTTTCTCAGTTTATTTTGGTCAGTGTTAAATTGGGAAAAAAGTAGTTTTGAAATGAAAAGTGAAAAGTTCCATTTGGAGAACTCTGAAAGAAAATGTCAAATTTGAAAATTTCGTCTTTTTTCAAAATGTCTACTTTTTCAGTCAAACCAACACTACAGACTCTGCCTGACCTCAGAATTTATTCCAGATATGTCACAACTGTACTTTCAGCCACCTACCTATTTTGTCAGAAAAAAAATTAAAATCTCAGCTGTAATATTGTTTAAATACAGCAAAGTAACAACTATTTTAATTTACAGAACTGTGACCAACTCAAGATCACTAAAATAAATGAGTACGTATTGTTACATGAAGTACAGCTATGCTGAAGTGGCTATCCATATCAGAGATCCTTAAAAAACTGATTCTTGTTCTAGGCTACTATATTAAAATTATTCTCAATCGAAGCACTATCATGCTTAATGCATGAAACACTGAATAGTAAGGACAGCTGACTTGTTTTAATGTTAGCTGAGAAAAATTTGCTCCTACTAAAGGTGAAGGAACATTAAGAAAATATGCATAGTCATTGAATCAAGGAAACTTAAGCACCAATCCACACATGCATTGTTGGAGACTGATACTGCCAGGACGATTCCTTGATTTTCAGGCAAGGGGCCAGAGCTGCAGCTGCGGGGGGCTGCAATGCTAATGGGATATTTACAGAGCCTGTTCGTGAGCTGGCAGTGGAGAGCGGGGGCTGCCTGGGAGGCCTGTGGTGGCAGGAACTTGAAGGGAAGACATTTCTCCCCATGTGCTGACTTGACACTAATGACATTTGTCTCCATGCCTAATTTCTTCTGCTTAACAGAGTAATGCCATCCTTCATTTCCACAACACCCTTTCAATCCTCTGAGGATGTCAGTCTGCCTTGGAGGATTTTGCTAGAGCATTTGACTTCCTCTGTGGTTAGTTTGGAGCAGGTTGGAGAAGGTGTGTAGGCACCAGAGGAAGGAGGAGAGCATGAAGCTGTTCTCTGTGCCATGCCCAGCAGCCAGGCCTGGTTGGACAGCTTCAGAAAAGGGCTCACATTTGCTTCCATAAAAATTCCCCTTCACTGTGGGTGCCGATGGGCTGCAGTGAACCCTATGTATGATATCCATTGAGTAGAAGGTCCCAGGTGTTAGGACAGTTTGCACGAAGCATGCTGACCCAGAGGGCTGTAATACCCCTTTCACGCAGGGCAAAGAGACTTGGCAACTGTTTTCCCATGGTGTTCAGAATTTTAGCCTCTGCTTGAGTGCAACAGAGGCAGTAGTAGAGTACCGTTGAATTTGTTACTTCTACATCAAGTACAAACACTGTAGTTTGTATCAAGAAACAAATGATAACCTTAACGAGCAAGTTGTTCTGTAGTGAGTAGAAGAGAAAAGTTTGTTTAATGCCTGTTGTTCTCAACTAATTTCTTCCTGTTTGCTTGCAGGAAAGGTCGTAAGTCTGAGCCACAGTGTGCCTTTTGGAGACTGGTTTGAGAGAGTTTCATGCCCTCATTATTTTGCAGAGCTCCTCATATATGTATCTATGGCCATCACGCTTGGATTTCACAACGTGACGTGGTGGTGTGTAGTGATATGTGTTCTTTTCAACCAGGCACTGGCTGCTGTTTTGTGTCACGAGTTCTATCAGAAAAACTTCAGCTCCTACCCAAAGCATCGAAAAGCATTTATACCATTTGTTTTTTAGAATATTTATTTTAAAGTATCTTTAGTGCAAACGGGGAAATGGCTTTCTATAAGGGAATAAGTTAAAAAAAAAAATCCAGGGTTTTTGGAAAAAAGGGATTTGTGACTCCTTATCTGCCCAGTTTAAGGACTGCCTGCCATCTGCAAGCTCTAGCCCAGGGGAGGGCTGTGAAGGAGCCCGGAGCGGTTCCTCTGGAGCTGGTTCACCAGCCC
>JANZYA010000061.1:14828638-14840397 GCA_027575145.1 Gyps rueppelli | reverse complement strand
ATGCTCTTTGGAACAACAACAAAAGTGAGCAGTTAGGTAATCTTTTATTCTTTAAAAATAGTACACTGGGTTTTTTCAAAATCTTCAATAAGTATTTCCTTTTGCCAGCTCAGTGCTTCTGGGATAAAGTAAAACAGCTTAAATATTCAGTGTTCATGCAAAATACACCAATAGATTTACACTACTACACAAGTTTCCAGATTGAGTATTTAGCTTTATACTATTACACAACAGTTGGCCTTCAAATGTGGGAGCACTATTATCATTCGGCTTTTTCCTTTAATTGATCTTTCATATGTTGATTCCTTCCTTTTAGCCTTTAATACTCATTTTTTTGTATTGAGCAAGGAACCTGGACACTCTCACAATTTGAAGGTTATTCTTATCTGGTGCAGGAATGACAAATCAATGCATATCCTTGCTTTCTTTGGTTGGCCCCATCAGAGAAAGAGATGATGCAGTAAGAAAGTTTTGAGGGGAAGAAAGATTCCAGCTAAAGTAGAGCATTAGTAGTCATCAGCTAGAAAATAAAAGGGTTAAGAGAAACAGATAATTAGATTTTTGTAATAGGAAAGATGCAAGAAGAATATTTGAGAATTAAGTGAATTAAAATGCTAACTCTTACTTTCAATGGTGAGAATACAGGTGCTAGCAGATGTGCCTCTGTTATTGACTGCTTTACACATATATTCCCCTTCATCTTCTGGGAAGGTTTCTGGCAAGTAAAGGCAATATGTTTCTCCTCTCTCAATATATTGATAGTCCTCAGAGTCCTGCAACATTTCCCCTTCAAACCACCATGTAACTTCAGGTTTTGGTTCTCCGGTAATTTTAACTGTAAATCTCACTGGCTCACCATCAACGACTGATGTGTTTTTCAGTGACTTCTTGAACCAGGGAGCTCCAGATCGAGCTTGATCCTCCTCATCTTCGCAAGTAGAACCATTAATAATGCTTCCCTCTTCTTCTTCTTCCTCTTCCCTTTTCTATTTTAAAATAAGCCGATTTAGAACATTGAAAGTGACAATACCACTATAGCTAGTGATACGTATTTGATTATAGAAAAGTTACCATGTTTCTGAGAAGGGAAATGCAGCACCTATCCTCACTACATAACATAATGCACTGAATCTGGATATGGAACAAGGCAGTAAAACGGATTTTAATGAGGCTAGAATCTTGGGGTAAAATATAGGCATGAATGTAGATTTAATTTTCAGATTATTCAAAGGATATGATGAACTTTCTTTGCAGTATGTCGTACTCTTCAAGAATATGTGAAAACACCAAAAGCAATTTTACCTTATTGCAGCAATTCACAGCAGCTGTTAAAACAAGTATAATGTTCCTTTTATACCTCTGGCAGTGTTGCCATCAGTGGTAATCAGATGCTAAGTTAACACTTGGGACTGAAGAAAAGGTACTTTATACCTTCTGTAATGCCGCATCAATTTCTTTTTGTTCAAACTGCATGCGTAGTAATTTCTGTTCTTCAATTCTCCGCTGCTCCTCCTCTTCCCTTGCTCTTGCCATTTGCTCAAAACGGGCCTTCATGTTTACTTTATGAGTAAACGGAGCCTCAGATTTCTTGGCTGGTCTCACATCTACCTCATCATCCTTCGGGGAAGAAAAAAACAAAGTAGGACTTAACTCATTTATTACCTTTTAAATGTGTATGATAATAAAACTAGTTTTGTAGAGCAGTAGTTCTTAAACTGAGCAAAGCCATCCAGAGTCCTGTTTTTCTCAGAAGTTTGTTTAATGTTGGGTTTAAGATCGAGTCTCAACAGTTTGTCCCAGGAATAGGGCAAAATACTTGCAGAATTAATTTAAAAAATGTTAGGTGGAAAAGTACTCCTAAAGGTTTATTTTCATATAGAAGTTAAATACTGTCTTGTGGCAGTGGTAAATCGTTGGTGACTTGACGTTCATGCTGTGATGTTATGGTAGCTTATGGTAACCTAACGCAGATTGACCTTACGGAAACATAATTACCGTGTCAGTCGTTAATTTGAAAGCTCAAAAATAAATGATAGGCTTTGAGCTGATAGTGAAGTGACTGACTGTTGTGGATAGGAACCTCAGAATGAGGCTCAGATCAGGCTTACTACTGTGAGAGGTTTCCTGCACTGCCACATGACTATGCTGTGAAAGTTCACATGCGTGTTCTGGGTCACAGAGCATAGTGTTGATCTATTGGTTAGACTGACAGCTTCCTTTCTTGTTTTTTTTCCTCTGAAAAAATGTGAGAGGTTCCAGTCTGAAGCATAGATAAGTAGGCATTCTTCTCTGCTCTACCCTGAGAAATGAGTAAAGATGATGAAAAGACTTGAGCTTCGAAATCTTTGGTTTTGTTTTGGTTTTTTTCTTAATTCATACAGTGGAAAATGAATTAGAGTTCAGAATGAGAAGCAATTCATGTGATGATTAATAGATTAATTCTCAAATATGAATGTTTCAAACCCTCAGGCTGGCAGGTTTCAGGTTGTTAAGATGCTGAATTGAGGACTTTGAGCAGAAAAACAGATCTCTGCTTGACCAGATGACTGATAATAAACTGGTGCTGTTTCCTTTAGGGATGTTGAGGTGAGACTTCCTCATGCATCCAAAGGAGGGAACACAAAAGAAGGGAGAAAATAATTTTTGAAATATAGCAAACTGGTGAAAGCAGCAGCATTGTCCACTGTTGGATCATTAGTGTGTTAGTTAAGTCTATCATTGACAAATAGAGAATGCAGCTTACCTCTTGAAATTTTTCGGCTTCCCTTTCTCTTATTTCTTCATCCATTGCTCTTCTCTTAGCTCGCTCTTCTTCAATCTTCTTCTGTATTTCTTCTTGAGACAATTGTCCTATTTTTTCAAACTTGCTTTTTAAGTTCTTTGCCTGAATAGAACCACTTCTTTTTAGCTTTATTAATTCTTCATATTCTTTGCTTAGCTCAAAAGTTTCAGACTCTTCTTCCAGCTGTTCAGAAATTACAGAATGTGTAAGATGGAAAATGCCCCGGTTATTTTTACTGCCTGTTCTCCCCACAGATAGGTGTAACTTAATGCACTTGAACAGCTCTCTTAGTTATTTGAAATCAGCACAGACACCTTTTCCCTCTAATTTCTTTTTTTTCCTCACTATTGTCAGGATTATTGCGTTTGTATCGCATCTAAACTAAACACAGATTTTAAAATGTCTTGCTTGAATGTACCCGTTGTTCAAGGATTGCTGTCAATAAACCACCCTTCCCAGACTCAGAATACCAGACACCTAGCAATACAAAAAACTTAGTTATCCTGGATTTGTAATTTCTTTCTCTTACTTACAATATCATAAGAAATATTTTTTTAAAAAACAGCTACTTTGTTAAAGTTAAAATTAATTTTTTTTTTTTTTTTTTTTTTTTTTTTTTTTTAATCCAGTAAAAAGCAAATGAGTTTTCAGGGTGTCATGGCTGGAAAAGAAATGGCAGTTCTGGATCCTGTAGTCAAACCACATCTGAAGCTGTAATTGTTGATATTTAACTCCCTCCTTTTATGACCTCTGACTGACAGTAGAGATGTGTATGCATTTCAGTTGGATGACCCTGTCTCTCCCTTCTTTCCCAGGATGTAATACAAAATTTACTTGACAAGTTGGCAAGCTAGAGCCTTTATTAGTCACTCCAGCTTTGCTTAACGTAAATAAATAAATAAATGTAGTCCTCTAACATTCATGAGGGAATAATAAAGACTTGCCACCCACAACCAAATCAAATTGAAGTGTACAGTTCATGAACGTGATGTTTTAGACATTTGGTATGCAAAGCAAATTTTGTGTATGAATTTTAAAATCAACTGTCACAGTCTTCAAACCCTTGATACACTGATTAGAAATAAGTTAAGGCCACTGTAATTCTTTCCTAATTAGTTAACACAGCATTCTCTTGAAGAAAAGCAAGTATTTTGCTCTTTCCTACTTTCATTTTTGTATTTTCGTTTGGAACTAGATGTTTCTGTTCTCCCAATATTGTAAATATTACATAATTGTTTTAGTAATACTGTAGAATTTTCAGAAGTGACTGTAAAGTAAAATTACAAATTTGAAATTACATTTCTACTTTAAGGGTGGCAAGGGATAAAAGCTTTTTCCTGGTAGATCAGTGATAAAAATATGTATCTTATTATACACAATGTTATGTTTTAAAAATACGTTTTTCTGGTTTTCATTCTTTTCACATAATGCTGAAAGTACTGATTTTAAATTCCTTTTAAAGGAATTTTCAGTTACAGTCTTAAACTTTGAGGGTTTAGTAATTAACTGAAATGATCTATTATATTTTTATTCAGAGCATGCTTAACATATCCTTTGATATACAAACCTCTCCCATTTCTTGTCTTAACTGTTGAAAGTCCAGGCTCTGCTCAGACTGTGTCCCGGCAAAGCGCTGGTGGTGCAGAGCTGGGCCCTGCTCTCTGCCTTCAATGTGCTGCAGCAGTTCTCCACCCAGGGAGGGTGGCTGGGGAAGTGGTGAACAGTCCTCAAAGCAAGCCCAGGGCTGGCTTCACCTCTTCTGCCCATGGTTCCCCCAGGCTGCTTTGGGAGAGGAGAGCTCGTCCTTCGGCGCTGAGGCTCCTTTACGTTTGGGTTTGGGGCTTTTTCTTTTCTTTCGTTTTTCCTCCTCCTCTTGAGCAGAATAACCCTCTGTGGCCCCCGAGAGCTGCGGGCGGTGGCGGTGCAGCTGCTCCAGGGGACGCTTTTGGGGCAAGGACAATGCTTGGGGCGAGTCAGCGTGCGAGGCGAGACGCTGAGCAGCAGCGGCACCGGACGGCACTGCGCCTGCCCGGGGTCCAGAGCGGCTTGCGCCGCCCCAGCGGCACCACTTGGACTGCCCGAAGGAAGGGGCTCGGCCCCCCCTCGACCCCCCCCGGTGCTGGGGGACCGCCCCGATGGGGACCTCACCCTGCACCTTCTGCAAGCCAGACCCGGAAAGGTGACGCTGCTTCTCGAATGTGCCGTTGGCTGCGTTGCTCCCAGGTTGTGGAGCTCGCATGGGAAATGGGCAATAAAGAGAGATGAAGTTTCCAGGCACTTCCTGGCCGGTGCAGTGATTTGGGGTTTTTTTGGGGGTTGGGTTTTTTTTTTCCTTCTGATTGCCGCCCCCCCCGCCACTTCCCGGTCTTGCGGCTGCCCAAGGTGCAGCCAGACAAGGGGAGGAGGGTCCCTGCCTGGCCTGCAGCTCCCTCCCTCACCATTCTTGGGGTGATTTGGGGTTATTTTGCTGTGTCAGCGAGGCAAAGCTGGGCTCTCCGGGGCTGAGGTCGGTGGGACCCGAGGAAGGCTGTGATGATCTTGAGGCTTTGAAGGGCTTTGCACCGAGCCCTGTCCCCGCTGGAGGGGACGCTGGTGGTGTTCAAGACAAAGGCCTTGCAGCCCTTGTTGTCGTGTGTGTCCGTGTCCCCCCCGGCCCCCAAGGTCTGTTGTCGCAGGGGCTCCATGCTGCTTTCTGCGTGGGGCCGTGTCCGTGAGTCCTGCAGGGACCTGTCTGTCCTGGCTTCCCCACCAAAGGGCTGCTCCCCCTCCAGAAGGGGAGAGGGGAGTCGTCCGCATCCCGCCCCACCGTTGCCTGCCCAGAAGCGGTGAACAGTCCTCAAAGCAAGCCCATGGCTGGCTTCACCTCTTCTGCCTGTGGTTCCCCCAGGCTGCTTTGGAAGAGATCATCCCTTAACCAAAAAACTGCATGGAAGCATTGGTGCTCTGATGTAAAGGGAAGCTGTGGGAGCCGGGAATCTCGCCCGCTCCCATCCCACATGCGGCTGCGCAAGCTGCCGGGAGGCACTCGGAGGGCTGCTCGGTGTGGACGCCTTGCTTTTCATCACGCCAACCTTCCCGATTCACAGCACGGACGGACCCAAGCTGCTGTCTGCAGCTGGGATGCAGAAGAGGTGGCATGTGAGGCTGGGAGCTGCTGCCATCACCATCAGGAGCTGCAGCCAGCTGGCGAGAGGGAATTACCTGGGGAGGAGGGAAAGCCCCAGGATTTGGGGGGAGAAAGCAAGCCCAGAAAAAGGAAGGTGGATGAGGGCAGACAAGCCAGCTGCTGGGAAAGGCCTTACATGCAAACGATGTGCTCCAACCTCCTGCTGAGTCACACAGGGTCTTTCTTAATCAAAAGCCTACAAAAGCCGAGCTTGCAGCCCAGCTGTATTTGAATAAGCAGATGGTGCTTTTAAATCATCATTTTCACTGGGTTTTGTTTTTCTGTTTGTTGACCCACATGAACATATTTCTTGTGAAAGGACTCATCTTCCACATTAAAACTTGCCTGATTTCATTAGAAGGCAAGAGGCTTTCAGTACCCTCTAGATGCTGTGTATAACCAAGGACAGCCATCCCCTGATATACCGCATTTCTCTGTATGTAGCTTCTCCTTCAGTAGAACCAAGCGTGACCTAAAGAATTGTGTTATTTTTCATATCCATAGTGCCTCAAAAAGACATAAGTTCTTGCATGAGAGTAAGTATCTGGTGACAAAAAAGCATGTATCACGCCTGAATTTTCATATTTCTCCACTCCTGTGGAGAACATTATCTGGTGATTTGACTCCCAAAACATTTAGTCATCTTATTTTCAGTATCACTGTATCATCTTTTTAAGACACCTTACAGAAAATCTGTACCATCTGTTACACTTGAAAAGGATACATATTAGTCATCTTCACACCTTCAAAATGAACTCCATAAGCAAAGCAAAAAAGATGGTATAGAATATTTACAAGCTGAGGATGATTTTCTGTTTTATTGCAAGAGCCATTCCCCTCTTACAGTCCTCTGCCCATCAGCCCCTCTACACAGGTACTTTGCTCCCCATGCTTGGACCCAGAAGTAGGGAAGTAGTGCTAAGGCCCTCTTTTCTCTATCTTTAGGATACTGATTTCTCTTCTGCTGCATGAGTACTGACATAACTGATTTTCAAACCGACCTGCCCTTACTCACTGAACAGCAATAACATGAGGGCACTCTTTAATAGCCTATAAGTTTATTTAGACTGCAATCACTGCCTATCATTCTTGCTTACAGAAAAGATAATGTAGATGAATGTGGGTTTGGTTGGTAAACTGGCAAACTAAAATGTAAAGCTTACACATCCACTGATCCTTAAGTTCAAGCAGGTAATACCTTCTGGATCCAAAATCTGGTTTAAAATCTTCTGTTGCATTTACCAGATGGAGATTTTAGAGTTTATGCACATACATAGCTAAAGATAACACTTTGGGCCAAAGATCCCCTATGATATTATCTTCTAATTATTTTATGAAGCCTTTTGTAAGGATAATGATATTAATGGACATTAATTGCACTAATGGCCTTTTTCTGCTACATTAGTCATGCAAAAGAACTTTAAATATTTCCTCTTCTCA
Source organism: Gyps rueppelli (assembly GCA_027575145.1). Classification (NCBI taxonomy): domain Eukaryota; kingdom Metazoa; phylum Chordata; class Aves; order Accipitriformes; family Accipitridae; genus Gyps; species Gyps rueppelli. The sequence continues at coordinate 14,833,009 of JANZYA010000061.1, read as the reverse complement.
TTGCAGCCTAGAGAATGAGTCAATGCCAGCTCCCACAGATACTGTCTAAGGTAGTAAAGGCAGGGGGAACCGCAGCAATCCAATAAAATTGCTGCCTTCTAGTCTAAGTTGTATTTTACCATCCAAAAAAATACCTCATTAGGGAGAGTGAAAAGTTACTCACGTTCTCTACCCTCTTTATTCTCACGAAACTGCTGCATTTCTCTGACTACTTCTAAGAGCATGCTCACACGACAGTCAACAATTTCAGATGTTCTGGATTGAGTACTGGTAGCAAGATCCTACCACACACACAACCAAACTTGGGCTAATCATGTATTTACATAGAGCTGCAATGTATTTTGTGTTCAGCAGTTCCTGAACCACATTGCCACGTGTGTTTAGAGCAGCTAGTTCAAAGCTAGCACAAGTCTGTCCACAAAATCCTTAAGCACCTGTTCGACGTCAGCATATACCTAGGTAAAGCTACACAGAGTTTTAAAGTCCTGTCTGGATTCTGAAGTTATACACATCTACATGAGGGACAGGAATGTTTTCTTTTGATGAATAGATATAATTACCCCTAACAGTCCCAGAAATTATTTTTTTTCAATGTTGTCCTTTTAGATGATCATAGGAAAGTGCATCAAACAGTCTGTACTTTCAAATAATGAGCACACTTACATGTGTGTGAACAAATATGCTGCGGAAAGTTACATTTATGCCCTGGTTCTCCCGTTTGCTCCCAAAAGACAGACTCTTGTGCCCTTCTGTAAGTTCTGTGTGTATTGCCTAAATTTGTCAAGTAAATTATTCACCATGAATTATTTCCTGATTGCAAAATGTTACAAAAAGGCAACTGCAAAAGAAAAAGAGGCTGTGCCAGGGTAGAATATATCTAATCAAAGAGAACTGCTGTATACCAACAGCTTGCCACACAGCTTTATACTTAAAGTGAACATCTATAAACTATTAATTTATCTAAATGACCATAGCTCCCATCTATCCTATAAACATGATACACACTTGAAAATTCAGTTATGCCCATGAAAGACTATAATGAAAAATTACTTCCACATAGCATTTAAAGATTCCCTTGTTTTACGTGAGAACAAATATTACATATTCTCCTGCTTGCAGTCTCAATTTTAGAGCTGTGGCAATCCTCATATCTAGGCAGCACTAGCCAAAAAATTGTTTATTTCTCCTCACATAACTTGTAGACGGTCACCAAGTTAACGTGTTTGCATCTAAGAAAGAAAATCTGTAAAAAAATAAAGGTTTAGATCCACAAAACTGGAAGAAAAGCCTTTGTCTTTTCATCTTCTCCCACCCCCTCCAATTCCTTCTCTTCTCACGTCAGTCTCCATTCTTTTAGAGATCGTTGGGTTGTTTTTTTTTTTAAATTTTATAATGCATGTGTGTATTTCCAGCCAATTAGCCCTATCATTGGAAGAAAGAGTCTCTTTGTGATTTTGGGTATCCAGGTTTTACCTATCTTTAAATTCAGCTTCTGTCTTGAGCAATATTATGGTCTGCAAATGAATTTCAAAACCTTATCCTGACATACTGATAGGTAAAGAAATAAAAAGAACTCAGAATGCTTTTTTAAAGTCTGAATAATAATTTCTTTAAGTCAGGGGTTTTAAAAGCATACTGATGAGGGTTTTCATACTGTGTTCTACTGGAGTAGACAGTAACTCTGGCCTCTCTGAGAAATAAGCACCTCATCTCTACTACTCTCTGGAAGCTGCCTTTGTTCCTACTCTTGCCAAACAAAGAAATCTGGTACAGACTGTGGAAGAGTGGTGCTGCAGTTTTACCTGGAAAAGTCACAGCCCTGCATCTAGGTGCTTGTGTAAATGTAGATTCTTAGAAAAAAAGATGCCTCACCACTGTCTGCAGTTACTTGAGGTGTATAGTATGTCTGTAATTTAGTTCCTGGCCTTTGACCCATTCTCATCAGTCTTTCTTGGATTAATCTATGACTGCAATTCTGCATGGAAAAAAAAAAAAGCCAAAACTGCTGCATGTTCATTTTTTTGCTTGTGATGCAGGCATGAGGGAGTGCAGATGTTTGTCATCTGCAAACACCGAGAAAGTCATTGATGTTTAGGCTATAAGAATTCCAGACATCCAGGGACTCTTTGCTTTCCGGGTACCAATGTCCAGCCCCGTTTTGCTCCCCCTAAACACCAACCCAAGCCCATCCTCAGCACAACCCCGCCGACCTCAGCAGTTCATTTGCTAAATTACATGGGTTTTAATTGATTGACTGATTTAGCTTTCAATTTTGAATTATGATGAGTTTATGATGCTAAAAACATCTACCTTTGTCTGTTACCTGACAATAGCTGCATGATGAGCAGTCTGTGAACAATGTCTCTCAGTCCATTTACTGTCCTTGTTCCAAACATATTCCTGTGCAAACCCCCTAGGTAATAAATCGTACTTATGTTTCATATTTGCCCCTAAACAATATGACACAAACATCTGGGAACAGATACAATACGCAGTGCTATTCCAAAGAAAGGTATTATTGACACTCCACCTGTTCTCTAATGCAAACAATTCTTTCTTCAGAAAGAAACATTTAACCTTGGTACATTTAAGGTTTAAAGGGTAAATCTAAGATTTAACCATGATAAGCAAGAAGAAAGAGCTGTGTTGCAGTTAATTCTATCCTTTCCCACAGCAGAGATCGCAGATACAGAACTTGTGGGGAAAAATGGAAAGTATGAATTCCTGCTAAGTCTCAAATAGGAGTTCTGTCCCAAAGGAGAAATCAGAAGGAAAGTTGCTTTAATTTTTATATACCTGGTACTCCAATACAAACCATAAAATAAAATCTTACACCGAAGTATTCTTTTATAGACTTTTCTTCATTTTGCTTCCATACTGTTTTTTTCTTGTTATAATTGTCCTATTATTTCCTGATCACAACTGGGAAAAAAATCCAATAATGTGTATTATGCCCTATAAGTTATTATCCCCATTGTTGGTCATGGTAAAAGTTTTCTATTTCTTTTAATAGAATGGAAAAGAGATAGCCTTAGTTTGAATTTAGAGGGCAGGTGGCAAAGAAAGCAGAGTGCTTTTGTTACAGGACTGGGGTCTATGACTTGCATGAGACTACACAATGTCAGAGGAAGACCCCCATAGCTTATTGCATTAAAGAGATATAGTAAAAAATGGGTGAAGTCTGAAACAGCTCTGCAGCCTTCGGAAGCAGCTGCTGCACAAAAATTCCTGAAACAATGGCATGAAATTGTATGCTGTGGAGCTAGGTCTCAGAGAAACAGAGACCACTGCAATCTAGTAATCCTGGGGAAATCTTACCAGGCGTGGTTATAAAGAAAGACTCTTCCGAGGTGTCCGTTGGGAAACTGATCACATCTTCATTAAAGTCAAAGAAAAGACTCCCACCTGAACTGTAAAGAATGGCAGCCATTTTTCGGCAATTTGTGTATTGTTAAATGTTTTCCCCTTGTGAAAACCTAACCTTTATTCTTTAAAACTTATTGATAAAACTTGATGTACTGTAGTTTTTCTAAGAAAATAAATAAGGACTACCTAGAGTAAAAGTTAAATGTATCAAAATTAAAATTATTCTGAATTTCCCTCATCTTGCACAACAATAGACAATTCTTTCTATCTGAAAGGAATGTTTACAACTTTAAGGCTTTTCATCTTTCCATCCTGCCAGATTTTCTATCAGGGGACATCAGCTGAAATTCTCCTAGGAGCCACTACTTGTCAATGTCAAAAAACCCAACAGAATGCAATCACACCCATCTAATCAAAGAACAGAAATAATTTACATAAAGTCAAACAAACAAAAAAGCTCAAATTTCAGATATTTCCAGGGAAGTAGCCTAGAGATCCTGGGAATAATCCTCGCTCTTCTTCTCCCACCCTTTCCCCATATCATCATCATCTCAAAAAACCTCAGATACCTAAGAAAATTTCATATGCATTTGAGAAAATATTTATAGTCATGCCTAAATTGTTTAAGAGGGATACACTGGAGTTTCTCATTCATCACACTGGTGAGGTCTTTTTGCAAAAGAAAACAAATTCATATTCTCCTTCTATTTAATAATATACACTCACACATAATTTAAAAGCTAGTCTCAAGACAAAGACACCAGAGGAGAATTAATGTTTTTTCACTTTGCAAAAAAGGTTGACTAAATAACAAAGATATCTGGTAAGACTATCTTATTCAGATAAGTTAAGATAATTTTAAATGTGCTTTTGAGAGAAAGATCTATATATTTAGATAGACACCACATGTTTAGATAAAGCTGTACTCTCAAAGGTAGTGTCAGTTTGGAAAAAGTCCTCACAGAGCTGGAGGGAAAGGGTTGTAACACTTCGAAATTTTGCTGG
>JANZYA010000061.1:12868282-12882303 GCA_027575145.1 Gyps rueppelli | reverse complement strand
ATATATCACACCAGTCCAATGTCCCTCATGGCTGCGGTTGCTGTACCCTGATGCCTGTGCAATGACTCTGGCTGAGGACTAGCATACTGCTGTTGTTTCCAGAAATGTAAAGTACATTTCTAATGATTAAAGAGCAGTTAAGAACAAATTGCTCCTAACACTACGTTTTGTAAACTCTTTATTAAGCCAAGCCTGGGTATTATCTGACAGCTTCACTTTAAAGTAACCTCCGTTTTACACTACAGCTGAAGGGAATATTATTTGATTTTCAAAGCACTTAGCCCTTGTCTACTCAAAGCTGAGTGTATTTTTATTTCTTCAATTCTGTGTAATATTGGAGAAGACTGTTATAAGGCTGAAACCACAGGTCTGTTTGCATATGGTCTTAGCAACTGGTTGAATTTCAGTTAAGACTCCAGTCACCCTCAAGTTTGAAGTACTGAGCTGGTGATGGATCTTATGTGTTTATGGGCAAGCTTTAGGGATTGTGAAGATGTCTGTATTTTAGTACAGATAAACATGGATAGTTTGTTTATTTTTCATTCTGGCTTTTCCCAAATGTTCTTTGTTACTGTCCTGATGCTTTTCATACGTCACCAGTCTTGTGGCTTCCTGCAGGGTGGTCCCCCTGCCAGCACACAGATATTGGTGCAAACAGAGGTAACTTGTTGGCTTTCCTGTTTGCTAGGATGCTCAGACCATTGAGCTTATGACAGATTAATAAGGTTCAAGAATTAAATGAATTTATCTTTTCTATTTCACTCATGTTTTACACAGTGCATTTGGTTAATTCTCAAGCTATCTTTTCTGTAGCAGCTGTGACATAAGAAGGAGCTGGTTTTCTTTGGTTTGGGCTAGGGTCAGTCTAGCCTATTCACTTTATTAATAACATAAGACTGCATAATGTACTCAAATAGATTTTCTTTCAGAAAATAATTAACTCAGTCTTGTGTTTCTCTTTGGACTGAAGGCTGTGTTTACTGTGTGTTCTTTTCTACAAAACCACTCGAGGAATTTCATATTTGCAGAACAGCTTTTTTTATTGAGACCCATTTGCTCAGAGTACTCTTTTCTTCATGATTTAGCTGCTGGTTTAGATCATTTGTTTTTATTGACAGTGAGACTAGTCCATTTGGTTGACTTTCTCAAACATTAACTGCTATAACTTTCATTTAGACTGCCAAGGGTTCCTCATTTACACATGAAATCATCCCATTCACCTCTCTAGGAAAAGGCAAGTCAGACCTGGCGTTTCTTGCTCTCAAGGAGAGGAAGAGGAGAAATGGTAGCACCACCTCATTGGCATTGCTCTTTCTGATTTACAGCTGTCACTACTGAGGACTCAGGGAAGACGGGCAAGGGCAGCCACCCTCCACGTTATCTTCCCAAAGCTTCTTACAAAAAATGATGCTGTGTCCTTTAATCAAAAACTATTTCTTTCTGATTCACCACCGAACTATAGCAGAACACTGTCAAACTTGGGTCATCTTTTAGAGCATTTGTGAATCAAAGACTTCCAATGGCTAAGATGGAAAAGCCAGGCTTACGGAGGACATGGGATAAGCAGGCAGTGACGACAGTCGGGTGGCTGCCTGTGATTGCAGTGGATGGGGTTTGGTCTCTGCAGTGGTTCTCCATTCTCTGTTTCTCAGCCTCAAATCTCTAGCTGGAAGCCAGAAAATTGGGTCTGACTCTCCAGGGAAGTAGGAAGAATAGCTTTAGAAAACAGACTAGGTTTATCAGCTGTAGATGTGATTTTTAAAATATTTTTCAATGCCCTAGTTCATGAAGCCACCACAATCTCTTATTAGCCACAGACCAATGGCCACAGGACAATTAATTGAGAGTATCAGAAAGTTCACCTCATCTCATTTGATGACTATTCTGATCACCTCACGTAGCCTTCTCCAGGGGAAACACTGTAAGTTATTAAAAGTGAATGAAACAATTGAGTTATGAGTGTTTACCACCAGGAATTAGACTGCTATTTTTCAAGGATGGATTTTTCTTTAGTTAAAAGAAGTGGGTGAGACTGAAGGAGGAAGGAGGCTTGAAGAAAAACGAACGAAACAAAAAAAAAAGAAAGAAAAAAAAAGCGCTTTTTTCTCTCTTTAGTAAAAAAGTTACTACTGCATTCATTTGAAATCTCCAGCTCCTACTACCCTGAGTGTCATTTTGATGCAGGCTTTTGTTTAGAGAGTTTGTTACAGGATGGTGAGGGTTGTTATGTTGGCAGTGAGACCTCTCCAAGTGGCAATGAACGTGCAGCATCAGGATACAGTCAGAAAAGTGAAGGTGCTTCTGTCCAAGGAGAGGGAGATGGGGGAAAGATAAAAGAGGTAGCGAGGATGGGGCCAGGTACATGTGCGTGGTTGGGTCATGTATGCTAGTTGACTGCCGGAGGCTGGCTGGGTTATGCTGTGGTATGAAAGGGCTCAGAGCAGTGTGCTATAGAGAAAATGATCAGGCAAGGTTCAGCATTGTCACAGGCTTGTGACCATGGAACACACTGTTAAATAACTTTGCTGTGGCTGACTTGTATACCTAGTGTGAAATTTTTAATTGAAATTAGGTTTGTTATCTATAGGAAAAAGCCTGCTTAATATTGTGTTTAATAATTGAATCAGTCATCCTACTATCTTCAGGCCTAATTCAGGATTAAACCCTAAAAACATCAGAACCAACAAAAACGGCTTTATAACCAGGCATATTTTGGCATCTATACTTTCTTTTAATTTAAGGTACCTGTGATATTTAGTCAAATACTTTACTTGGCAATGTTTTGTTTTTCAGGATGGGAAGAAGAAGTTTGACAAGGAAAGTGAGAAATATTATTCCATCCTAGAGAAGCACTTAAATTTGTCAGCAAAAAAGAAAGAATCTCATTTGCAAGATGTAAGCATTAAACATGCTCTTACCCAGTTTCACATTTGCATATGGATCATGATAACAAACTGGTTCTTTTCAAGACATGCTGTATTTTTTTTAATGTGAAATTTTGGTGATTTCTTGTAGTCACGCTTGTTGTGAATATAAATTCCTGAGTGGGATTAATATGACCCTAATAAGAGTTAAATATTTTAACAAGGTAATGTTCTACATGTCCAACTTTGTGTACTTCAAGTACAGCTAATATTTATTGGCTGCAACAACAGAATTATATTACTACAATAAAAATGTGACTTTTATAAGGTATATGTGGAATATTTGAAAGTCAAATAATTAATTGCTTTTTTTGCCATGTAATTTATTACTTGATGAAATTATACTTCTGTTTCACATAAATTTTAATCTGGGAGAGTGAACTGAGATCACTTTAATGATGCTTTTTTATGCTTCTTTTTTCTTCTTTTTCACCTTATTCTGAGATTGCAGCATCATGCCCTGAAATTGCATCCACAGCTTAAGCTTTGAAGAGGCTGTATGGCTAATTCTTTTCTGTTAAAAAAACCAAACCATGAAGACTTCTAGTTTAACAGGAGGATTCCAGGGCTTTTCAGTATGCTGGTAGAAATAATTATCAGTTTTCTTTGAGGCAAATTACAGTAAAACCAGCAATTTGATATCAATGACACTTTGGGATTTGTGCCAAAAGTAGTATATTACGAGACTTTTTTTCAGTATGGTGTGTTGCATTGTATTTATTTTTGGTGAGAGAAAGAGAGGGTAAGATATTGAAAGAGTTGTTCTGAACAAGGTAGAAAGATTCCCAAGTAGGGAAGGATAATTAAGTAACTCAGTTTTAGTCCTGCAATGCAAAGGACAACCTAGCTTTATCTGAGCAGTGCAGGCAGAAAGTTTTAAAAGAAAATGTGTAACTCTTAATTTGGCTTTAGTGGGGCTGGAATAGGGCTCACAAAACAAAATGGCACCGGTATGGGAGGCGGACTGCCTGAAGGGACAGCAGGACCCCAGGATTTGGAAAGCTGTTTCTCCCACACTGTGCTGACCCCAGTGTGTTCGCAGGGCAGTTACGATGTGCCCCGCAGCCGGGGAAGGCCAAGCTGCAAAGCTGTGTAGCTCCAGCCGAGCCTGTGCAGGGAGATGAGTTATGTGAGTTTTCCCCGGCCGGTTTGATCTGATCAAGAGTAATTGATGGATCTTGTTCATTCACGTACTGCTGAGCACGCCTGGGGCACTGGTCACGGGATCTTTAACTGAAGCAAAGGAACATCCCAAATAAATATGTCAACTAAATAAATGACACATTTCTGCAAACAAGTAACAACCCCAGAAACTGCCTGTGAAGCGGTGTGACCTAAGGACATTCCCCCTCCCCCTCCGCGCTTGTGCTCCCCTCATTTCACATTAGCACCAGAGAGACTTCACCAAGTTTTTCAAGCACTAGAAGACCTACGCTCATGCTATAACCTGGGCAGGCTGTCAGCAACACAGACCAAAGCATCAGTCTACTCCCCGAGCTGGAAGATGCAGGCCTGGTGGCTCCAGGCCAGGAGGGATACAGCCACTCAATGCGCTTGCCTTTAGCGAAGGATTGATGTATGGGTCTGGTCTAGGCTGGGTACGCAGTGCTCCCAGCACAGGGAACCGAGGGTGCTCACCGCACAGACACCAGGTCCCCAGGTAGCTACGGGAAGGAAAATATCCCTGCAATCCCTGCATCTCTTCCCCAGCTCCAAGCTCGTTACCTGCAGTGGTCCCCCCCCCCTCCTCAGCCTGGTGATCAGGCAGGATTTTTTCCAGCATCTTCTCCAGGTTGGAGTGAACAAGGCACATCCGTGGCTCTCCTGGGGAACAGAAGTGCCAGGGCCTTTAAGGAAGTAGCTCTATTTACCAGGGCCACCACTCACTTGAGCAGCTCATTTGATAAACATGCTTTTATGCTCCATACAGCTTCTTGCTCTTGCAAGAGTCAGCCTTGTTCATTGTGGGCAGCTTTGCTTGAGCAAAGAGCTCAGGATGTGGCCCTCCCTCAGGTAAGGGAGAAGAGAAATGATGGCACATTTCACTGCATTCAACATCCCATGATCCTTCCAGCTTTTGAATGAAGTCTCGCTGCCTCCCCAAACACTGAAGCTCTCACTCCTTGGGAAGGAAGGTGGCTCTCAAAACCACCCCATCAGCCAAACACCGTGGCTTCAGGTATGACTGCACTTGAGAGAAACTTGAAAATGGCTGTGGGATTTTCCAGCCTCCGATGCAGCTCTGGTAAAGTCTGTCCTCCCAGCAGCAGAGATGGGAGCACACCACCTCTGCCTTCTTGCAAAATACAGGTCCCCTTTGGGCAGAAGAGCAACCATAGGGAAATTTCTCCATACACCAAAAATCACCTCCTTCCTAACATGAATTCCCCTGCAAAACACCGGTAAGTATTGAAGCCTTCATGAACGATCGGGCAGCTTTCATTCTGAGTAGGATACACAGGCAAGATGTCATTTTTTAAAGATGAGGTTTCATTTGGGAATCTGTCAGAGACAAACTTTAGACATATGTCTATCCCCTCTATCCCTCAGGCTGTCAGCTGAGGCCATCAGTTAATTTTGTGAGGATGCACAACAGCGCGTCTTAGGCACACACGCTGGAGTTGGCACGCTAACAGCACTACGCCTGGCCCCACGTGCGACATAGGGAGCCCACATGCTCCCAGCGCAGTGCCACAGGGTGCCATAGGGTTATCAAGCAGAAATAAGTGGTGGCACTGCACTTGGGCAGCAAGAGGCAGAGGCTGGCGGGGGAAGTAAGGCAGTAATACAGCAGATCTGAGGTGGAGCCATGCAGCTCTTTCAAAGCTTCCCTGTCCCATGCCTGTGCCCACAAACCAGGCTATCCATCTGCTAATGCATGCTCATATTTGTAATTATTGCTCATCCCTCAGATGCCATTTTGACAGTTTGTGTAGCATCAAGTTTGAACAGACATTATACAGCATTAAGCCTTCCAGAGTAGGTGGTGTTTGCTTTTACATTTAGCCACCCAAAAAGGGGCAGGCGGACAAATGCTTTCAAGCATGATGAGAAGAAACAAGCTTTTACAGGGAACTGGCAGTTAAACACCAGCTTAAAGAACATGCGTCAGCCCAATAAAGCATCGGCTCCACCACAAAAACAAGCAGTAGCCCATGTCATGATCTCTCAGGCAGGGCATGCTGATGGGGGGTGCACATCTGAACTGCTGCTGTTGAGCAGGTCTCTCCAGGAACTCGTTTATTTCATGGCTTATTTAGAGGAAGCGAAGAGATTAGATCATTTTAGTAGCTTAGAAGAACTGGAGGGATTTTCTCTACAGAGGTGAGGCATAGGCTAGCGAGGGCAAGTAGAAAGCTTAAAAATACCAAGACCTTTACAAGTAAGAACTTAGGAAAAATGACATCGCTGCTGACTTTAGGCTTACATATCAGTGGAAATATTTTTGAATATAAAGACAGATGAGCTGAAATGTTGAAAACTGAAAAGAAATTAGCATCCATTTAGCATTTCTGAAAATTAGTGGCTCGAAAATAAGCAAGTCAAACTATATTTCCTGGCTCTAAAATATTAAAATAGATTGCGGTTTATATTGCTCTCTCATAGCTATATTTTCCTAGATTAATGAAGGGAATTGCACCAAAGAAGACAGTTGGACAGAATCTGTGTATACAAATTCCTAGTTATACGAGTACTAATATGAGTATAGGGTAATTAACGTGGCTGCTCAGTGCAATGATAGCCCAGACAACTTAAGTTACTAAGCAGCACCCCAGGTGTATGTCAGTTAGGAAGCAAGTTCTGAAGCAGTTTCAGCCAGCAGGTTTGCTCATTCTGCAGTTCTTACAGATGCTACTGGTAGAAACAAGTTGGTTTTGAAGCAAATGTGAAGCGTTGCTACAACACAGGGGGAATTCTTGTTTGTACTTTTCCATCCATTATGGGAGTAATTCAGATGGTAGGTGTGCATTGCTGATTTTTCAGTGAAAGTGTTGAAGATACATACTATCTCAAGCAAAGGCCATGCTAGCTCTGGAGAGAGGCACCATGTGTTTAACTGTGTTCCTTATCAGCTGCTTTTTCTTGACTACAGGATCTGGGAATCCCCACTTCTCCAGGCTGCCAAAGAGAACAACCTCCCAGCCATTAGGAAGCTTCTCACTGATGGAACATGTGATATTTATCAGAGAGGTAATTTTATTATTTGTGACAGATGGTTTTCTGTGGAAGGCAAGAGTCTGCTACAACGAGAAGAGTAGTACGTTTGTTAGTTTGCTAAAACATTTGCATTAGTAGACTCAAACTACTTAACTCTGTGTCAGCAGCTTTGCAACAAAGTGAGTTTTCTGACTTGGACAGCTCATCAAACCCTAAGGGAATGGTGACGATCAGAGGTTTACAGCTTGAATGGGCCCATTTTTCTAGGGGGACTGAGGGAGGTGGTTTACTGTGAAAGGTGGTCAGTGGAAGGGCTGTGTGTTGATTCACTCCACGCCTGAGTCTGCTGTCACTTACAAACACCTGAAGTCTCTGTTCAGCTTTCAGGTTTCGATGGAGTGAAGGACAGAGACTGTGCAGTTATGTGGCTGTTACCATGTCATATGATGAGGTGGCACCTGGCAGTACTTAAGGGTGGACCTAGCACTCCTGTAATTCTCTACCCCAATAAATCCATTTCTGCTTTTGTCCCATGTAGTTGAATGTCTAGACGACTCACATGCTTCTCCTACTGTTTCTAGGTGCAGTGGGGGAGACTGCCCTTCACATAGCTGCCTTGTATGATAACATGGAGGCAGCAGTGACTCTGATGGAAGCAGCTCCTGAGCTTGTCAATGAGAGGATGACATCAGAGCTCTATGAAGGTAATGACTCATGGAATGAGGATGGGCAGGATTCTCTGCAGGGGGAGGGAGGAAGTACTACCTGTACATTTAGGAAAGTGGCTTATACTGTTCCTGGTTCAATATATTGCTAAACTGTTACATAGCAAAACCAACACATAAATGGCTCCTGACCATTTGTGGAAGGTGGAATTATATTAAACCCAGGTACACACATGTGCAAACATGCAAATGTGTAATTGATAAACCCTTAACCACAGGTGGGCCTGTTGGCTGTAGTGGGATTGCAAAGATACGTACAGTTTGTTTTCTGGTTTAAGAGTTAAACACTAAATTACACCTCCAAAAAGACATTGAGAAAAATTGATTTAAAATAAAATTTCATTAAAAAAATTGCTATTGTTTCTCCAAAAAACATTCAATTAAGAAAAAGCAAATTATCCAGCTTCTCCCTTATTTTTTTAATTCAAGTTACAGTGTATGTGGTTAAAAACTCTAAATACACATTAGCATGCTCACTTTTTAAAAAAGTTTGTAGATCCCAAAGAATAACAAGTTAAAGAGATAAGCAAAAATCTTTCTGGTTTCGATTAGCTGCCTGAACACACACAGGAACCTTAACAAATCAGCAGGCCTTTGATGTTTCTAAAATAGCACACTGCCTGTGGCAGAACCATCCACCATGGTGGGCAAGTTTGTTAGACCATAAAATTCATGTTTACTCTACAGGCCCAAACATCCTCAGCTCTACAACTGGCACACCACTAAAATTTAAGCAATCTGATCGCTTGTCAAATAGAGTAACTAAAAATTCACAAGTAGTCAAAAGTATAAATTAAATGTAGGTGATATTGCTGTTTGCATTAGAACAAAGCTAAGAGGCGCCAGATGAGACGGTTTCAAGTTTTCTTTGTAGTTTGATATTTGCAAATATACAAAGGTTATCTCTTCCCCTTTCGGCAGATCAACAGAACTGATGAAATATATATGCAATAAGGTATTGCACATACATTTTATAATAAATGCGGGTCTGCCAGCTTATGTTTTTTTATGAACAGGACAGCTCTGTCCTTCTGAGTAGAAATTTATTATACCACAATATGCCCATCCCCTCCCATAATGAGACAACTGTCCTCCTGATATAAAGGCTGTTTTTAATAACCTGGTTTATGTGGCCATTAAATGCTAGCTTTTATTATTTATTACACACAAAAATAAATTTTCTCTCTGTGGTACAGATAAGAAGTCAAGAGAGTAACTAACACATTCCTAAGAATCCGTAGCCACAGAGGTTTCCAGATAATTAGCCTCTTAGCTGCTTACTCCATCTAAATCACTTTTATTATCCAGTTACAAAACACAAAATCAAAACTCTTTCATTTCTAATTTGTTACCATTTAAATATCAAACTAGAACACTACGGGCATGTTTAGACATATCTACAATGCAACTATGCAAGTATACTCACTAGAGTATAAACAAAGCAAGCGCTTTTTCCACAGCATTAGAATCCTTAAATTGTTTTGCATCCTCTGCTTGGTCAGAAGGATTTTTATATGTATACATACATATAATATGTATAATAAAAACAGGTTTTTGCTGTTTAATTATGTGCATGTGTCTATATGAAAAAACAAACTTGGGAAATGCAAAGCTGATCAGAGCATCAGAGAATTTGACAACGCACGGTCACATCTTCGTGACTGCAGGAAAGTAACTGGGTTTGCTGGCCAAAGTTGCAGGCAACCTTGAGTCAGATCCAAGCTGGCCTCATGCACCGGCTCCTCCTTATCTCAGTATCATGCACTGATACTCTAGGCTTTTGTGTACAAAAAACGTACCCTGATATTTGCTAAAGCGCCCCTAATCTTACTGTGGTCTTCTGCCATCAAGAGAATGCCAGCCTCAGCCATTTGTATGCAGATAATGCAGTTCTCATGTGAAGCACAGATCTCTTTTTCTTGAAGAGCAAGATGTGTAACACGTAGGGAAATGGTCAAAGTAAAATATGCCATGCAGTACCTATTTCTTACAGGTTACAAGCAATGTATGCAGGAAGTACTACGTTTATGAGACTCTCATCTCAAAATGAGACTTTAAATAAACACGAAAGACCACTGGATGGGGAAGCCAGCTTAGAAGAACAAAATGGAAAATGACTCAACCAAGTTCTGAAAATAAAAAAGGGCGGGGGGCAAAAAAAAGCGCGCAAAAAAGGTGGAAAAAAGCACAAAAAAAAAAGGGAAAGCATGATTTAAAAAAAAATAAATACAGCTGGTGGGAGTCAAATTGAGTAAAGCTGTAAGCCCAAGGACAAAGAATACAATTATGATGAACAGTAAGTTCATGAAAGAGTAAGAGGCAACACTGACAGACATAGTTTTGATGAGCTCCAGACGGAATGGGAAAGATGCATTTTCACTAAAAAGATCAGACTTCAAGTCAAGTTAGTCAGCTCATCGCAACCAACACTAAATACAACCCAAGACAGTTCTCAGTTATCATCCATCTTAGCCAGCTTGTAAACCCATGGCTCTGTGGTCTTTATTTCACCCTTATAACCTGTGGTTCATTAAGCGCTAATCAAGCAGAACATTCCATCCTCCCTTCTCCTGGAAAAAGGCGTTAAAAAAAAAAAAAAAAAAATATCCCCGAAGAGCCTCAAGGATGAGTACCTTGAGGCCCAGAACAAGATAAAACAACCCAAGGCAGCTCATCCAGCCACAAGTCCTAAATGGCCCTAAAAGTCTTAATTTACTACAGATGCAAACAAAAGTTTTGTCCCAGCTTGGGTATAATACAGTTATACTGTACCCAGAAGAACAACAAAGCTACACAGTATATTTTTCAGTCCCTGCTACTGGCAAAACTAGAGGAAAGGGTTCCTGTAGTCCAACTTGAACAAATATTGGTAAGTCAAATTAACGTAGCACAACACAATCAAAAACCAACAGCTTATTGCTTTACACATAAAGCAATTTTCCCCTACAAGTATGGCATTCCGTAAAATGTCCACTACATAAACAAACAAGTAATGCAAATCACTTTCTCCCTACAGCATTTTAACTGTCATCTTCAGCCATCCACAGATATGCAGAACCATGTCCCGTCTTACCAATTTAAGCTGTCAGCTTCAAATCAGAAACAGTAATTCATGAATAGAAGCTTATAGAGGACCCATCACAATGATGTCAGAAGTAGTAACTAATACTGTAGGCAGTAACAACTAGCCTTCTTTTGTACTTGACAGAAGGAAACGGGACAGCGCAGAGGTGTCACTCTCAGTAAAACTTTCTATTTTAAAGTAATATAGTTCAACTAAGCAGGTCCTGAGACAACATGAAAGTCACAAAAATGAAACTTGGAAAAGAACAAACAGCAAAATTTGGGGGGGAAAGAAAGACCAACCACAAAACAAAGCCAAGCTGAGGGAAAAGGGGCACCGCCCTCTTCTCACTTTTCTGCCCTATATCTTGCAAGGATCACAAACTGACGAAGCAGACTACAGAAACGTAGCCCCAGCAGGAGAGCAACTGGGGTTGTCTCCTAATGAGTCTGGAGTACTTCTACTTTTTTCTCCTTGGAATGCTTATTCTTTGGAGTTTTGGCATTGCTGTCTGAAACAAATTGCAGGCTTCCCCCACATTCAAGTTTCTGATCCTCTTATTCCCGCTAACTCTAGCAGCTGATTCCTTAAGGTGTTTGTCCTTTTAAAATCCAGATGCTATTTTGTGCCATTTAATTTTTAGCCAAATATGTTATGATTGCTCTGTTCAAGGCTATTTCATATGAAAAACTTTTCTGAAATACATAGCCTTCAGTATATATCAAGTCTAAAATAGAATCAGCTATTGTTGATTTGGTGGGTTGTTGACGGGAAGGGGGAAAAAATATTGGTACTAATATGCCCAGTAAGGATTTTGGTAAAGGAGAGGTCACTGGGAACGCATGAGCCATCTAGCCATCTCTGCCCCATGAGGCTGTTGGGACCTGGCTCCATGATCAGCCCCCCTGGGGTACCCAGCCTGTGCTGAGTGCCCCAGGTCTCAGCAGGGCTCCTTCACCCGTCAGGGCTAATGCCTGTGCCGTCCCCAGGGCGCTGACCCCCACGTGCTGGCGAAGGAGCGGGAGAGCGCCCTGTCCCTGGCCAGCATGGGTGGCTACACCGACATCGTCATCATGCTGCTGGAGAGGAACGTGGACATCAACATCTATGACTGGGTGAGTGCCGCTGGGTGCAGGCTGCTGCTGCAGGGATCATGCCAGCGCTGGGAGTGACACCAAGCCCTGGATGGGGCTCCGCAAAGCTCCTTTTAAGAAGCAGCAGCGAGTTCACATCGTTCTGGGCTGGGTTAGCAGCAGTGCTTTTCTCCTAGATGCTAGGCAGAAATAGATGATCCGTGTTCTGACTTATGATAAATACTGCAATATGTAGGTTATAAACAGTGGGTGGTTGAGCGGATGAGGGTGAAAGTAGCTAAACAAATTATGCAAAATTATACACCATGAATATTTTATTTTCCAGAACCCTGAAGCAAGGACTTTGAATAGCTTTATGTTTGCAGCAACCTGTGTCATACCCAGATGAATTCCACAACTGATAAGTCCCCCTTCTTCCTAAAACTTTACTCAGGTCTTTATTTTATGTTTTTCTTTGCATTTGTCAGTGAAAGATCCCTGCTCAGCCCAGCCAGCCTTACGCCCCACTTCCTTGACTTCCGACGCTTTGGAATTGCCTGCTCCTGTGCTTTTAAGAAATGGCCCTTAAGTTTACAGCTCAAGCAGAGTAAAAGAAAATTGCTCTAGAAAAATTCTGTTGCTAGCAATCTAGGACAACAGAAATAGCAAGGAGCAGAGCTCAGTGTTACAGAGAAGCCTACTGATGTCTGCACTTCAGGTGGGTGAGGAGTTGCATTTTCCATGTGCTGAGGGACCAAGAGCTAATAAACAAACCTTAAGCCATTTTTATACAAAGAATTTCAGTAAGAGGCACCTCAGAAGCAGTCTCTAGAAAGCTCCTTACAAGCAATGCAGATAAACAGCTCACTAAGAGGCTGGGAAGTTATAAGCAAGTTGAACACTTTATCAAGTTATACAAGGTCACTCACAGAAAGAAGCCACACCAGGGCTGGGAGCTGGATCCTGAACCCTGTCCTGAGCTGACCTTTTTACTTCGAAAAACCATCCTCATGTCCATCATTTTTTGCAGGTAAGTAGTGTTCCACAGAAGTAATGTTTACACAAGAAGAGTATTATTTAAAGCCTTTAATAACGAACATATCCTTTTTGTCCTGGTCTCATAAGGTCTGCTTTCCACAGGAGGCGGGGGCAGGGGGAAGTACTTAAAAAACAACTTTTAAGACTTATCTTTTAATATCTACCTGCAGCCTAGTACCTCTAAAGCTCAAAGTGATAGTTTTTATGTCAGTAGCAGGGACGTAAAGAAAAGAGGATAAAAAAGCACAGGTTTCTTTCCCCCTTTCTGCTCTTGACCTCCTGAGCAGAAGCAGCAAAGGCGGCGCTGGCACTTCTTGAAGTGTTGGGGTCACCAAGAGCTTTGAAGGCTCCTCAGCTCTCCCCCGAGCACCTCTGCAGTGGGCAGCTTCGTACCATCCAGCTCCACTTGCTAATGTCACTGATACCTGACTGTGTAGCCTTGGTATCTTTACAGCACAAGTGAAAAAGACAGTGCGCGAGTATCCTGTTACTGAGGTAAGACATACTTCAAAGTAGATTTGAAGGCACTGAAAGGCACTGGAGTTTGGACAAATTATATTCACGGGTACATGCAGATAACAGGGGCATGAATCCTGTGCTAGCAGCAGGGATTATCTGGAAGGATGAATCTAGAATGAGAAGTAATTCTGCCATAAAAGCTAACCTGTGGTCAGAGCATATGGTTTATACAGAGACCCTAGGATAACCTATCAATGAGTGCATCTAGTTTCATGTACAGGTAGGTACTGGGATCCATTCTGAAGAATACCATTGTTATCAACCGTTGGCTTATGTACCTTAAATTATTCTTATTTCTTCTTAAATATCCTAAATTTTTCTTATTTACTCTTCAGGATCCCAAGAACTAATCACAGTATCTGGTCATGGCCATATTAAGTATTATGAGCCACCAGGCACACGGCCTCAGCATTTAATCAGCTCTAAACAGTCCACCTTGCAGCGGTGCCTCACTCATCTCACTTTAGTGGGCAAGTGAATGGCTCAAAGTATGTGGTCAGTGTTTATTCACAAAGCTTTT
>JANZYA010000060.1:40181436-40195698 GCA_027575145.1 Gyps rueppelli | reverse complement strand
GCCTACCTGACCCTCCGGGGTAGGCCGGGCCTCCCTACCTGATGCTGCGGGGTAGGCCTGGTGTCCCTAGCTGACGCAGCAGGGTAGTAACCGCGCCCCTACCGGTGCTGCGGGGTATGCCTGCTGTCCGTACGGGTGCTCTGAGATAGGAAAACAGACTGTTCAAATTACTTCCTTACAGAGGGAAGTCTAAACAGAGACAATTATTGCAGTTATGGCTTTTTAGGGGTAATGTTTATTATTATCTATGACAGGTTTGTGAATATACAATAACAAGCAAAATCAGTATTTCCTGGTAGTTCCTCCTGGAAAGCAAAACCAGCACTGCCCATTTTAAATTTTTTCTTTTTATACTAAAGAAAGCAAACTCTTATATTCTATACAAAATGCATGTGCTTGGCCAGGCACTGACCAGCTTTCCCTTCTAGATTCTGTAAAACTAAACTAACGCAAACGTGCAAAACTTCTTTATTGGTTAGCAGCAAAGAAGTTCTGCGAACTTTACACAATAAATAGATTTCCGCTTAATTTAAATTTATTTCCAAAAGTAACATGACTAAACGAGTTGTATTGGACAGTGACACACGTATCACGCTCCATCACCAAGACCCTAAGCTTAGTCAGAAAGGGAGAGAAACGGAGCAAAGGGAAAGGAATGCCTGTTCTAAAACGACGGGAAGATTTATGCTGCACTTTGCTTTTCTCTTAAAGGTCCCAAAGAAAAGTTTTCTAAAGCTACCTCAAGGTTACTTCTCACACAAGCAAGTTGGTTCAAAATTCAATTTTGAACAGCATCTTTTCCTGAAAAACTGAGACATCCCTGCAGTCTGACACTTAATGACATTCCTGGCTTGTAACAACACGTATTCGTCACTCTCCTCTCCTCATCGTTTGCTTGACCGCTTTTCATGCTTATCCTTTGTGTGCTGGTTCCTGTTTCGGTGCCTCGGAGGAGAGCAGCTGACTCTCCTTCTGGACTGAAAGCTGGGTGTATATGGGTGAATTCTGCATTTCTTTGGTTTTTCTTCTCTCCTGCTTTTGTTTGGCTCAGGCTCCTTACTGTCTTCCTTTTGCTCACGTTCTTGGTCTTGTTCTTTTTGAGATGGTAACGTGTTTTTGATCGTATTAATAAGAAATCTTTTATTTGTACCAGCAAGAGGACATTTCAACCTGTAAAGACATTTAAAAGTGATCAAAAGACAAGATAAAAACATCCTGAAACAACTCTGAGATTTTAACTTAAATAATTTTAAGACAGGTTTGTGCTTTTGGCTTTCCTTGCATGCCACCTAGTGTAAACTCTCAGTACAGAAAGATATGCTTAAGGTTATCTCCATTCTCCTTTTATCTTACTCTTTATAGGATGAAAATTATTCTACTCCAACCCAGTGAAAATCCACATGATTTTCACAAGGTAGTGTGTGCAGGGGGAAGCAGAGGACAACAATATATTTTAAGGTTGACAGTCCTTAACGTGGGTATTCAGGAATCAAATATTTAGTAACATATTCCAAGTCAAATCGGAATGGTTTACAAGATCATAACCTACTAAAGTCAGCATTATCTAATGAACTGAGATATTCAGAAAGCGAAAGATACACTTGCATGAAAAACCGAACAGCTGTAGTGATAAAACAAACATGAGGTAGCATTAACACTTTGCCGACAGCCATCAGGCTTATCAAATAAATATTTCTGTTTTCAGGGTTTCACTTGAACGTCCTGTAGCTCCACTGACCATAGTAAAGTGTACCATAAAGAATTTAGCAAAATGAGTTCCTCATCAACTAAAGAATTACATCCTTTTTCCCACAACCCCATTCCTAAGCATTCAGAACAGTTGGAAAAATAGCTGTACTTCAGAAATAGCAGATAGAGAAAAAGCTCAAAGTGTCATTCAGCTTGCTTACTTCACATTATTGGAAGTGGCTTAGAGGACAAAAGCAGCAATTTCTTTCCCAGTGGTGCTCACTACTGCAGATCCAGAACATAATGCAAAGAGTAATGAAAATATTTCCACAGCTCATCTTGAGTGGTGGCATATAAAAAAAAAAAAAAAAGAAAAAAAAGAAAAAAAAGCAAGACTAAAATTGCCAATTTATGTTCTTTATCTAGATTTTGTTTGGGTTTAGGATATTCCACTCTGTTTAGAGCTTTATACATTCATGGCAGCAATCCCATTAACTTCAGCAGCAGTTGTGAATGATCAGCACTCAGAGAGTAGCTTCAAAGCTATGAGGCATAATTTTCACCTGTGAAAAAACAATGCTCCTTATGAATAAGTAGCTACAAATTTGCACATGAATCAGTTGACTTTCAGAACTACCTCAACAAAATAAATCACTCAAAATGACATCAAAACACTGAAAATTTACTGCAAACAACAAAACAGCATTAAAGGAGACTGGGGCACACATGTCACACTACACATAAGCGATAATACAATTTGCTCAGACTGAACCTTGATTCATTCCTTTCTAAGATGGTGATGAGCTTCAAAATACTGAAGTTTAAGTTGAACAGTAGAGAATTGTCCCTGTTTGATCACAGTGGAGAAGTTCAAATAGAGTGCTACTTCTCTCAGTGGCAAAAGTCGTGAGGTGTTTTGAATATAAACAAGCTGGCAGAATTTAACAGTAAGTTTTACATCCAGAGTTAACTTCCATGTGAATCAGGAGACAGGAACAGGACGGACTTCGGTCTGGCAAAACCACTGGGGAGGAATCAAACTAGTTCAGCATGGAGAAGAAACTGAAGCTCTCAAGTGGAATAGAAGGGTACCAGATCTCTAACAGCAAGAAACCCCCTGCTCTGAGATGCACAGAGCTCTCCCTCAGTGGGAGAGGTTTGCACAGACATAAAAAATTACCAATAAAGTTCTCTCACTGCCTAACTTTTTAAAGGGAGACAGCAGGATATGTTGCTGTATCTTGGTTTTCTTCCTGGATTCTGAAATATTTAGATTTCATTTGATACTGAGAATCCATTTGTAAATAGTTTATAACAAAGCTAATAAATTATGGATATATGTTTGGAGCACTCAGGTAATCTTGGTATGAACTGGTATGAACTGTTAATGAGTTCAACTGTCAAACAGCTTGCTTAAAATCCCAGCTAACAATTATAATAACAAAACTTTCTGTTGATATTTGTTAAATACTCACAATATTATTAGGGTTTGTTATGTGTATAACTTGTAATAATAAATGTTTGGACCCATTGAATAAAAATTTAAAGTGTGACTAATATTTGCTTTCAACATGATAAATTTTAAATTTGCATTGGACTACTAATATATTAGTACTGGAAAATTTACCGGTCAACCAAACAGCTTATTTAAACACAGAAAAATGATTTTACTATGTACTTTTCAGGGGATGTAAAATCTGAGGTGAAGAAATAACAGCAAAAATTGGGTAATATAGTGAATAATATTAATTGTAAAATACTGCTATAAAAATTAATTCCCCATACCTCACTGGATATATAAAATTTATCTTCAAGTCTTCAGTATTAGGAATGAACAATACTTTTTAGGAAAAATACTTTTAGAAATATTTATTTTGTACACAAGGTTACCTCAAAGCTATAATTTAAGGTTTTAGCTAATTATGGATACTTTATTATGCTGCAAGATGGGAAACTGATAACCAACAAAACTAAAGGTGAGATATAAATCTTCCCGTTGATTTCCATCATGTATTTCATGAACTGCATGAACTCTGGAGAGAAAGCTGAACCAGTACAGATCGTGTGCACCAGTAAACACAAGGGAATTTCCACCACATGAGCAGTTCTCTCCATTCCTGAGTTCCACAGCTGTTTGCTTCACTTCGAGCATGTTAGTTTCTTATCAGCTACTCTGAACAGAGCCCAAGTAGTATTTTTTCCATTAATCTGGCTTTTCACTTCACTTAAATATTCTGGTATCTTTGTTTCTTATTTTGCTTCCCTATTGAAAATAGCTTAAATGACAAAGTTCACCAGCAGTCTTTATTAGTCAGGTTATAGCTCATCAAGTCAAAATCCATATTGCTACACCCCTACCTTATGCTTTTCCTTATAACTGCATGTTAAAAAAGCCTGCTATCCTTTAAAGCTCTGCTTAAATTTCTGCTTAAAGTAACTTTGAGATGTAGACTGTTGGAAAATGCTGCAAATAAGATGCTTCTATTTTTTTCCATGATTTTCCAATATTCTGTTAAAAACATCAGTTAATAGACACTCAAACAAGCCATTTACAACTTGATATTGAAACAAAACTTCCCATTACAACTAAAGACTGATTCATGCAATTTTTTTCAATATGAACTTGTGAAAATTCTGAGACTGATTTTTGTCAGAGTTTTAGATACAAAATCCTTTTTGTAAATCTTAAGTTTTCAATGCATAGAGAAGTCATTTTCTCTCTCAGTTCTAGCCATAATTCTTTGAAGTCATATTTCTTTGAAAGAATGAGATTTCAGAAAGCCACAGAAACCCTAATGAGTAGGGCAAATGAGACTTACCCCTAGGCTTAACTGTCCATGAGTTTAATTTTACATCAACAGTACTTTCTGTTGACTCAAAAAAGAATATTATTTGAAAAATCTTATATGATTACATGATTGATGTCCATATTTGCAGCATATTGTGATGAATGAAAATCCATACTGTATTTTATTGAGATAAAGTACTATATTTTCACTTGAATGGTTGATAGAGCCTGGACAGAGTCTTCAGGACATTTAAAACATGATTAGAATTTTGCAGACTCATCTTTGTTGCAGTACTTCACAAATTTTAAGGATGTTTGTGATTACTTCATTAGAGTTATTTGGAAAACATAAGGGAAGTGAGGATTAAGTTGCAGAGTTTTCACTTTTTTTTTCTGTCAGCAGTTTCTAATCCACTGAAGAAATACATTCTCAGTTGGTATAAACTGAAATTGTACTACTTGAATAAACTAGATTGAAGTAACCCAGTATGTTGAGGCACTGTCATCACAGGAAGCTTTGTCTTTGCAGCTTTTGAGCACTGTCAGTGGCTGTCATAAGTGGAGTAAAAGAATTGCTTCTGAAAAATTTGCTTGTAAAATTGATCTGGCCTCTGAAGAAATCTTTTTTCCTTTTTCTTTTTTTTAACCACTGATTCACAGTGTTGGAAAAGCATATAATTATCAAATGCCCTGTTCCTACACAAATAAATTATATAACCCCTGATAAGCAAAAGACTGACAGAAACAAGAACATATGTCTGTCTGCTAGAACTGAAAATCTTCCTATCACTCATTCACTTCAGAAAGCCCAAATCAAAACACTGAAATCAATTAACTTGGGATTCTGTTCATTGAACAAGACAAGAGAATGAATATATCCACTACATAGCGATTAGCTGAAATACTTGTATTTCAATAGGAAGAGAATAAAACAGGAGATTTAGCAAGGGAGTAAAATGCTTCCCTGTTTTCCTTATTCTTTCACAAAGTTCCTCTTTTCAGTGGAACTGGACTTCCATATGGTATTGTCAATGAACATGAAGAGCGTCGAGTATTTCGAGTATTCTAGGTAAAGAACCAAAAAAAAAAAAAGCCCCAAAATCCCAAGGTCAGGTTTAACCTTTAATTTTGGAGACTAGAGATAAGTATAAACTTTTGTTTTCTGAACTCACATTTTAAATATGCTATAAATCAACTATTTCGTGACCCAGCTGGCCTGCAGCTAATCACCATTGTCATTAGCGCAGATTAGAAAATTACCAGGTTGATTAGTCCTGCTGGTGTCAGCTGCTATAAGGAGAGAATGATTTTTTTCTTTTTAAATTGGAAGATGAAATTAACTTTTCTGAAGTCCGTAAAGTTGTCCTATAACATTTATACAAAATGCCATACCATACTAAAATGAGCTCAAGGTCTAAATACTGTTGGGAATTACACAGCCCACTTGGCCCAGGGTGCAATTCTCAACAGCTGACTGTCATGAATAATTTTGTATGAGGACCAGAAGATGGATACAGGGAACCAAACACACCAACTTTACTTTGGTGTCCACACTAGTGCATTTTTATGTTTTTTCCAAAAGTAAAAATATTACATGCACACTTTATTTTCATAATTCCTTGAATTCTGCCTCCCGCTGTATTTATTCTTCAAAGTTGAAGTTATGTTTTTGTATAGGTTGGTGTTAATGTTTTATAAAGGTCAAATTATAGTGGTCACCCTACTGTTTTATTGTAGGAGTTGAGAGCTGGCACTGTAATTAAAATTCCAGCTAAATAAAGTCTGCAGGAGTCCTACTTGTAACCAGGCAATTTGGTTTTCTAGCAAACCAGAGCACATTTTCTGTTGCCACTAGTTCACTGCCACACAAAATAAGGTAAAACCCACGTGCCTGAATGCATTTACACAAACAATGTTTCTTATCAGTATGGTTAGTAAAGAATGTAAGTTTATTCTAGTCATAGAGTATAATATAAATAAAATTAAAATAAAAAAATGCACCCATTTTCTACAGCCTGCTTTACAGTATTTTGGCAAAAATTGCAAGACAGGACAACTCAGCTTATACATAAACCTAGGTCTAGCCGAAGTGTTCACACCACTGTTGATAAGGGAATAAGAGATTTGCGCAATTTACCCTCCGGTAAAACAAACCTGAATCCCTGACTGCAGAATGGTCCCGTGCATAAATTAAATTATCATTTACTTCAGTCTAACCTGCATTTAAGTTCTAGCACTTGCTAGCAAGTGTTTCAAAAGCACCATAGATACACCAAAGCTGGCTACAATTTCAGCACTGAATTTCTCTTCTGCTATCAGCTACCTGTAAACTGCTCCAGGACTGTCTCCATTTTGTTGCCTTCTTTAAAGGCCCCTCAGTTCTGCTTCAGTTTTCTCCACAGCCAAGACACAGAAGGTTGCACTGATTTATTTTTTTTTTTTTTTTTTTTTTTAAAAAGAAAACAAATCAAAGCTAGTATTGAAAGTAGAGCTCCTGTCTGAAAAGCAACATCCCAGATCACTATAGGAATCATCTTTTAGGCCTTCCCGGGGCTTCCAATTTTACTTTCACCTTGTTTAAAAAGAAGTCTTTGGTAAAGGTATTTCAGACATTTGTTAAAGATAACCCCTTTCAGGCAGGCTTTCTTTACCCAATTTCTTATTTCAGCAAATCCTACCACTCACCAGGGTTGATATTTTTTCAGGTATTTAAAAAGAAAAAAAAAAAAAAAAACCACACCAAAAAAACCCAAAAAACCACACACAACAAAAACTACAACACAAACATTTTCGTTAGCATTCATGTCACAGAACACAACATGCACTTACTCCACTATCTACAGCTTCTCTTGTCTGACCAAGAAGCAGAAGTAGGTACAAGGCTAATACACAAAAATATGCAGAAAGTCATTCCAAAATGACCAGGGTTTTCAGAATCAATCCATAAAAAGTTACTTTTACTTTCCCTTCTCTAGAGGAAAGAGTTTGGGTGGATAAGCTGAACAGGGACATAAGACAAAGTCAGGAACACTAGCCTCCAGCTAGAAAAAAAGCACTCAATCTAATAAACTTCTGAAAGACTTCATGAGTTCACTGCTAGTGTTACTTATTCTCAAAGTGAGACTGAGAGATCACATGCCACAAGAAAGCTATGTAAAAAGGAGATGTGTCCATTAAAGCAGACAATAGCTGATGCATACAGATTGCTCTGTCCAGGAAAGACTGCTTTAAAAAAAAGCAAAGTGAAAGAAAAACTGCAAGTTGAAGCATGAACATAACAACATTAGAAAAGTTATAATTTGATTTAGATTAGGAGAGAGAAATCCTAAAAGCTAAGAATTAATTGTGAACTACACCTACAATTATTTTCAAGAATACTTGCATGCTTTAAAGAGATCATTAATTTAAATGAGATTCTATGTTTAAAGGAAGATTTAACCTCACATACTCCTATTAATTCTTGCTAAATGTCCACACTGCACTTTTCCATTACATTTCAAAGGTCGGCTAGCCATGATTCTTTTGAATGGTGCTTTCCCTAAGATTCTTGAATTAAAAGTTCTGTCAGAAATGCAGTCTGTGAAAATACAAAGCTACGTACTACAGAAATGCATTAACGTCTCAGCATGTAGTAATTTGTCTTGCATCTGTTTGTCAGAAATGAACAGCAGCTTCCTCCTGACAAAGCTGGGCTGATGCTGTAGCCTCTTCAGCATGACCCCAGCTCTAAACTATAACTAGAAATCATATGCCCCTACCCCTCATTTCCTCAGGAAGATAACCCTGTTAAATTTTGTCAACCATAAGCAATTAGCATCAGACTATTTGCTTGCTGAGTTTGTCCGAAGCTAAGCTACCTACATTTTCCTAAAAGACAGATTTTGGCCCTCCAACGTGTTTATACACCTGCAGAGAATGAGGCTGCCTCTTGGCCTGCATTGTTAATCAGCTAGGGAAGAATAGCTTAGTTAATCTGATTTTTTGTTTTGGAATTGCCAACTGGAAATGAGCAGAGAAGTCTTCCATTGAAGCACCTGGGGACATTATTAATACAAGGTTTGCACTGTACTGAGCAAAAGACCCATCCTGCTAATACTGAGCAGTTGGTCATTGATTTAGATTATTAGAAGAACAGCTGGCATGCTTCAGCCAACCAAAGCCTATAAGAATTTCAAAAAAGTATTCTCTACAAAACATTATGGCTCTTGGAAAGTCTCCAGAAACAAATCAAATCTCAAACCAAGCAATCTGCACCTTTTATCTTCCTAAATCCAGACTGACCCATTAACAGAGCATTCACTGTCACTGCAAAGATCCTCACCCAATTTTTTTTTTTTTTTTAAACCAGAGTTGCATTGCTTTTCTCAACAGACAAGACACTTTCTGAGTTTAGATCTTCATTTCCTCTACCTTAGAATTATAATGTCAAGAGGAGGTTTCACCAACACATATAGCTTTCCCTCCATTACTCTACAAGAGCCGATTACCTTCCTCAGAGATTTTGACTTAGCCCTGAAGATGTTTTTCAGAGACTAATTGTTTAGTCTAACGTCCTACCTTTTCAAAAACTTGTTTAATTAAATGTATATGCATTTAAAAAAAAACCAAATCAAAGTCTATTTTAAACTCATTTCCCCTCAGGTGCTGTTAATAAGCTGACACACACTGTTTGGAAGGCAACTGTCTGACCACCTGGCACTCAACCATTTTTTCCTGTTTTGTTTTGCTTTAATCATGTGTGAAAGCAATTTAACAGATGATATATGATATGATATTCTGTTATGTTACAACATCAAACTGCATACACCTATTCAGAGACACATCTGAGGTGTTCTATATTGCTTAATTGCAATACATACACATACAACTTTCTTCCTCTGTGTACGAGTTAGGCATCAAGCTTCAATTGAAAAGCAGTGCCTTATGTATTTAAGTGCAAAAGGATCTTCTCTTTGAAGCTCCTCCTCGCTCTGCCTCCATGAAAACCTTGTAAAGTTCCCCACTTTAAAAATTACTTCCACAATGTTGCAACCATTTTGCACACCCCCAGATATTTCCTGGAATTTTAGTAACATGAGCTTGGCTTCCTACCGCCATTTAAATGGGAATAGCGTGATTAAGAGATGTCCCTAACATCTGGCTTCAAATCCTGACCAATATTTCTGTTCACATGGCATAACAGAGTCCCAGATACCCGGTCTTAATCATGCATCCAAGTGTCAGAAGTGAAGCTCTGGTATTCAAGTTCTATATGTGGGTACATGCACATTAAGATATATTTTAGAGAATAAAAAGCATTCCACTATCTGGGTAGAAAAGTTGAGACACATTGCTGCAGAACCTGCTACCCCATGCCAAATACAGGAACCAAGTAATTTTTCAACATTTTCTAAAGGAGTACATTTCTTAACACAGCGAGTGATTTATGTGAAATAAAAGTAGTTTTAAGGTGTTCGTAGAATTCAAAATGCATTAAAGACTTTTTATTTTGAAAAGCCACAACTAAGTTTCAACAAGATGCACTACATATATGTATACCTGAATAGGTGAAAAAAAAAAAAATCCATAGTTATCTAGCTATTACCCAAAAGTCTAGACAGTTTTCCCTGCAAGAAATTACTAACCCAAAAATCTTACCTCACTTTGCAAGCTACAACTACCACCTGTAGTTCCAATTACCTAAAATCTGCAATATTCAGCATGGAAAGTTAACACTAGCATATAAACCTCATGTTATAAACTCTGTAGAATGTTTGGCATATTATAGTGTGTTGAATTAGGCTGCCACATTGGCTCTATGCCAGCTGCAGAAAAAGTGAAGCAGGGGGAGATGAATCGAGTTTGTCTGATAACACACACTGTATGGCTCAGAATAATGAAGAGAGTAAGAGCAGTAATGTTGATAGCATGAAGAAGTCACAGAAAGAGGCCATCCGTACAGTCAAATGGCGTGGTAATCAGCGGGAAGAATGGATGTGATAAATCACAAATCTCACATGGCATCATTTCAGAATCAATAGGAAATGTTTTGATGTAAGCATGATTGGCACTGTGATCCATGTACACACATGATACTGTAGTAGTAGGAACAGTCTTCTCTGATCTTTCCACAGGCTTTATTCAGTTTGAACAAAGGAAATCTTGTTGGAAGCTACAGCTTTGCTAACAACAGAACTGCCTTTAAGCATTAATGATAAGCAGACTAATATATTTCCCATCATATGAGTAAACAAAGATTTTCAATATGGTTGAACAGAATAGTCTTTGTTAAAATCCACAGAATAAAGTACCCAAATGCGGACAGACAAAGCCCTGATCTTGAAGCAGCCCAAGCTCTGAAACATGCAATCTATCACGTAAGAGACAGAAGAGGTCAGCCATTAATTAACATCCAAATTAAAGCTTTTCAAGTAAGGGTCAAAACTTCCTTTGTTTTGACATTTAAATCACTGCCAATGCATTCCCCAGTTTAGTATGCACAACGCACCACCTAACGCCTTTATGTTAATTGCCTCAATTTTTCAAGCGCACTATTTGATTCATTGACAATTAAAAATACCCCCAAAAGCCAAGACTCATGTATGTTAAGTATAAACATGATTAATGTAACACAATTACATTTCCATATTTGATGAGTCTGATTAGGAACTTTCTATCAGCTTAGCGTGTTGGAACATTGTCACTACCAGTGACCTGTCAGAATTGCCAAAGACAAGCTTTCTGATGGGGAAGCATTTCATGGCCACAAATGTTCCAGAAAGGTGTAAAACCTGTAATTAAACACTGTCAATTATCACTTTACCAAGAATGTAGCAATCTTTATGATCTTCTCTATTTGATTGCAGAAGATAGTCCTAGGTCTAAACTAAAAAAAGCTATAAGGAAGAAGAATCCAGTAACGCAATTGCTTGTTAAAACAGTTACGTGGACAGACCCTCTAGTATTTCCAGAAAGTGACTCTATGAATCCTCTCCCACTACCTCAAGGGAACATCTGGTTTAAGAAAACCGCACTCAGAGAAAAGAACTAGGCAGGCAAAAAGTAGGAGAGCAAAGCCTGATTTTGTTTGTGGTCACAGAAAACACAAGTTAGAAGGAGATAAAAGGGTCTGATGAGGAAAAAAAAACAAAGTCAAAATTAGGAAAAATAAATTACAAAATTAGGAAAATAAAATGGTCCACATCTGGAGGTTGCTGTTAAGTGAGATGCAATGGTAAATAAGAAAAGGAGTTCAGCCTAAGCACAATGAAATAAAAGCTAAAACATAGCAACAGAATTCCAGTGAAACTAGCAGGAAGGAGGGTATGCATACACAACTGGAGTGATGTAATTGTTATGGCCAACTTATAAGTAGGCTTTGAGAAGAATTGGTACAAATCAGAAGCAAGATAAAATTCTGTATACCCTCAGTTTGGGCTGCTCCTCCTTCTTCCTCTCAGTAAATGTAAAATATAATTAACATTGCCATATGTAGAAGCAATAAATACATAAGAACCAGCCATAACCTATATTTAATTACAAGGGAGATACTAGCAATGAAATGTACAGTAGGTCCTTGTTTAAATTGAAAAATAAAAAAGAAAGACTGTTTTATTGCACTTAAGAATTAAGGAGCTCCTTGGCTTATCGAGGACTACAAAAACAATCACTGCTATAGGCCTGCTTTGCATATTCGGTCTATTAATTTACATAGCCCTAGTAAGCCTCACGTTGCAATGCAACTGCTAAATTACACCACTCTTGTGTAATGGGTATAAAAAGATGCAAGAGCATGCAAAGTGTATTCAAACAGACAATTAAAAATATCAATTCTGTTGACAGCTAAAATGAAGAAACTGTGCAGAGGTTTAAAGCTGCTGCATGAAGGACACACCGTTTAGAGTGATTGAATTAACTAGAATCATGCATCGACAGTCTGCCTTTGTCGAACATTACATATTAGGCCAATTTAGTGTCTGCTTATTAAAATAATTTAATTCCGAAGATTGTTTCCAGGCATTTCTAAATCTCCTGCTGTTCTTCCCTCCTCCTCATACTAATGATGTTGTCTTAATTATTGTGCTAGTTTCATACCAGTGCAATTTGCTGGGTCACCGCAGAGCAGCCCAGTCAACTTTGGCCTAACCAACTCATCCTTTAGGTATTTGGGAGAACAAGCACAAATCAGCAGGAGATCTGGCCAGACACACTACAGCCTCAAAGTTGCAAAGCAGCCAAAGAATACAAAAAAGGTTATTTTTATTCAACTTAACACTAACTTGTTAATATTGCTTTTCTTTACATAGATCTTCAACTTTGTATTCTTATTAAATCTATTAATCTATTATACTTCCTATATTCTAAGAATTTCTACTTTTAACCATCTAGGAATGATGTGTTCGTCAACTTTAATGTAAGAATTTCAAGGAAAACTAAATTGCCTAAAGAAATCGGAAGTTTGAAATCTGTCTTCCAAACTGAATAATGATCTCGCATCTCTGTGAATAGCACTACCACTTATGATCTAAATTTCTTCTGAAAATACAGCTCAGACCAAGTAACTTATCAAAACTCTTAGACTAAAAATGTTATCCTACGGGTTTATTTTAGCACCCTGAATGACTTAACTTTAAGAAAGTCATTTCAATAGATTCTGGCAACTAATTCTGACATTTCATTTTGAAAAGTTAGTGCTATTTTAAAACAAGTGTGCACAGATTATACCTTCATCCAAACATGCATAACAGTGAAAATATATCACATGTAGTAGTAATATCTGGAGGGAACTGAGAACAGAAGTGTGTGCATTTAATGAGTAATATTGCTTCTGACACCTAACTTAGGTAGGTATATTTTGATTTACTAACAATCTTTTATTCTGTATGAAAAGGTAATATAAAGATGCACGGTGTCCTAAAAATATGTTTTGTTAACTGTGAATTAAATGAGAGACAGTAAGAGCGTGGTATGTGGTGGTCAGACACTAATGATACTTGCAAATATGACTAATGTCTTCATTGGTGAAAAATTAATGCACCACAATAATTTTTCTACCTGGGGTTAATGAACATGTCAGATGCTGAAAATGAGTTGTTTGAAAGTAAATTACTATAATCTATATTTAGAAGACTCGGCTCTTGGAAAAAAAAAATCTATGGTGTGTTTGATGTCCCCTGCTTACTTTTGTCATGAATTTTGCTATTCGCCTAGTGAGACTACACTATGCTGACTTTCCTGTTGGTACAAGGGAACATTTTCTTTTTCCTAGAATGTCCATTTTTTTATGCGGAGAAGTCCAATTTGACTCTACTTGCCAAAGGCACTGTAACAAATATTCTCGCTGCTATACAAGCAGCAGAAGCAAGCTGAAGTCCATGGAAACCACCTCATCTTTGCTATGGGTAGCCCCAAAGCAGTATCTCACTAGGCATTTCGAAAAATCCAGATATACCCACTTTACAGCTTGTCTTTCACCTGAAGAGAAGGGAATAGTTTCACAGTCCAGATTGCTTCCTCTCTCTTGACTCCCCCTTTCCCTTACAAAGCTACGTGAATACTCTGTGCAGCTGTGCGAATAGAAAATAAATTCAATAAATAGCCATACCAGACAGAAAGTAGTTGGTTTTTAAGTGAAGGTATACTTCTAGTCACTATAGATCAGTCACTACAAAATTTTTAAAGCCACGTTCCTTACAGAGTATTTGGGGTTTAAGCTGTCCAGTGGGAACTGGTAGTATCTGGGAACTGGGAATTAGTAACAATTTTTAAATATGGGGCTTATTCCTCATGTTGGAACCATCCTTTCC
>JANZYA010000060.1:37228265-37239943 GCA_027575145.1 Gyps rueppelli | reverse complement strand
GTGACTCCTATACATCTCAAGAGGAATAACTTTCTTCCTGTTCTATTCCCTCTTTTCATTCTTTACACTGCACATAGATTAACAGTTAATTAAATCAAATGCAACAGTCCAGAAAAGCTGGCTTTTAACTCCAATGCTATAAATAATATAACTAAAACAGATACTTAAGACTATTTTAAAATGTTGGTATTTGATGTTTGTCAGCTATGCAATACTTCAGTATCTCTTTGGCAGCCTTGATTTTTGATAACGCTGAGAAAATATAATTTCCACTAAAATCAGGTTGGACACGGTAGGACTAGCTTTTCTCAGCATCTTCAAAAACTTGGAAAT
The DNA here is from genome assembly GCA_027575145.1 of Gyps rueppelli. Lineage (NCBI taxonomy): Eukaryota > Metazoa > Chordata > Aves > Accipitriformes > Accipitridae > Gyps > Gyps rueppelli. The sequence continues at coordinate 37,239,610 of JANZYA010000060.1, read as the reverse complement.
CGTGAACCTCTGGAAAAAAAATAAAATGAGGCTAGTGTTTTACTTGGGCACCCACCCTAAGATCATCTAAGAGAATTTCAAAGGATCACAAGAAATATCCACCTGTAGATCTGTTATTAGGACCTCATCTTTCTAGTGGCTGGTTTTCTTACCAGTCTGAAAGGCAACCAAAGAGTACAGTGATGTGTGCAAAGTGCTGTTGGCTTCACTACAGGAACATCTTCTGAGTAAAGAGCTAGAGAAATACTTTATTGACACAAGGAGAGTTTTTCTGGTAATTTTTCTTTCAGTTTGGATGGTGGTTTAGATGGGAAAACAACTAACAATTTTAAAATAGTAATATCATAAAAAAATAACCGGATAACTGCGAAACTGTAGACTGAAAAAAAAAGTATTTTTTTAGAAATAGATTTCATATTACTGCATTTTTAAATTCTTCAAAAGTATGGTTCCATGAACACAAAGAAAACAATGAATTAACGGATATATTTAAAACATAAGGATACATCGCTGCCTATTGTTTGTATACAAATAAGTCACACAGAATACATGGCAATATGTCATGGAGGTAGCAGCTACAATTGTTGTAGAGAGAGGACCAAGAAAAACATAAATGAAAAGGATAAACAGCCTTTTGATGTATGACATCAGTACAAAAACCTATTTACAGCCATCTATTTTTCCTCACCAAATTACAAGGATCTCATATTTTAAATACTCTTAATTTTTAATATGGAAGAAGTAATCCTGGTTGCTTGGGGAAGACAGCACACCACAGTGTGAAAAATAACATCCTGTGACATGCTAATGGAGAGTAAATTTAGCATTAATACCTTTTTTTAATGAGCCATAGTTGTTTCCTATTTTGCTTATTTCAATGTTGCATCATAGAATGTTTTATGAATGTTTTTCATAAAATAATGTGGGGCATTTTTTATATTTTTAATAATAGTGTGCTGAATTTGGATAGTTTCATTTGCAATTTAAGTAATGCTTTGTTCTGATGAGATCTCTGGAGGTGGTTTTGACATTTAAAAGTGATGTGAAGAGATTCAAAGTGATTAAAGCTGTCAAATGTTACCCTAATTGTGTGACTGCAATCTTTTCAGCCTCTTTCAATGAGTGTATACATTATACACGCTGCACAGCACTTCTGTTTAGATTGAGGTTTTTTATTAATGCCATCCTGATTGACAGAAATTATTGCAAGATCACAAGTGGAACTAAATTAGTTTGCCACTGCATTCAAGCAACATGCATAGCCATGAACTTTTAAGATGCAGTTATCTACTTAACATAGTCCTTCCTCCTTTCCCCCAAACCCCCAAATGTTATCATAGTGACAAATTATATCTTTCACATTTATACAAAGCCATACTGGTTTATAGGAATAAGAAAGTTTTGCCAATATTAGAATTATTTTAACCTTCTGTTTGTATTCAAAATGCTGCTTGACAGGTCATTTATTTTAAATATGGTTCTTAGCTAAGAAAAGTATCCGATATACTCTAATTAATTATGAACAAGTCAGATTTTCATGACTGGTATTTTATTAATATTTTGAATGGTAATCATTAACATAGACTGAAAATGTACTTGAAATGCTAGTGCTTATCAAAAAGCGTATTTAGCAACTGAGGTTAACTGCACCTGCTCTTTATATTACTATGACCGGATCCACACTGGTGAAGAATTAAAACTTAGTAGAGGTCTGTAACTGTAAGCTCTTGCACTTTTTCTATTAAGTTTGAATCTAAATGCACTTTTCTGCCAAAAAGTTTCTAAAATAATGTTAACTAGAAATTTCTCCCCAAATTTAGGTATGTGTCAGATGTTAATGAATCTTGCATTGATTATAATTCAGACTTGAAATGAATACAGTGAATTTTAGAAAGTTGCCTACATGAAAACTGCAATATAGTTCACCACTAAAATAGTACACCCCCAAGAGCTAAGCTCCCTAAGTTAAATAACAAAGATTGTTATTATAGTCAGTAATCACACTTTCTATAAATTTTCTAACACATTATGCTAAAATCATGAATAGAAGATTTTTCCAATCCTTTTTCCCTTGTAGACACCCAGGGACGGGTCCTCTCCTGGACTGAAGCTTTATCAGCTTCAATCATCATGAGAAAAAATACCAGCTGAGGGTCTTCCAAACAAAATTTATCACCAGTCTGCATAGAAAAAAGTTTTTTACAAGAAAAAAAAAATCTATTTTATATACCCTCAGCCTCAAGAACTGAGGAGGCCATCTCTAACCACCTCTATTCCCAGTCCTCACACAGCTCTACTACTGCTTTGCTCAAGCTTCTTTCAGTAAAGCATTTGTCCTGCATACTTAATGGGCAAAGGCTTCTTCATTCATAAAAGGCACTGTGGAAGGATCAGCTAGCTTGGACTTTGCTTACTAAAAGAGAGGAAATTTCTCCCACCCGCAAATCCTCAATCCATCCACTGCACTGCCACAGGCAAACTCCAGCACCTGCCATTGAGCCCCCAGTGAACGCAGGGACCCACTTGTTAAAGGCCAGTTGCAGGAGCAGAGCACTGAGAGCTGGGACGGGGCAGCGACTAATACTGCATTGCCAAAAGTCTTTGGATGATACTTCACATCTACTGAAGGCATTTCTGCTTCACCAATCCAGTCAAATGCCTTCTGATTTAAAGGAGTGTTACGCTGAACCATGTATTTCTGCACTCTTCTGTTACATGACCTGCAGGTGTTAGTCCAAGCAAATGCTTTGCTGTTTAGGAATTACTTTGATGGTTTTTAGTTTATAGAAAAATTAGGTCTCCTAAAAATTATTTCACAAACATAGTGTGTATAAATATGTGTGTATCATGTTTAGCTCATCTTCCTTCAGAATGACAGAATCCTTCTTTTTTTTTTACCCCCGCTCCTTTGTTCTTTTTAAACAAACCCCAAATACCCCTCTATAGATCCTGTTACAAGGCAAAAATCCTGGGATTGCTTGGGAATATACATTTTCCAAAACCAACAATGAAAACAAGACATCTGTCAAAAAACATAGCTACTCCTGGGTGACAGTGCAGTCAGAGTGCTCAGCTACTTGTGGTGGTGGTAGGTAACTTTCCAATTGCCAATCCTCTTCTTTTTCATTTTTATAAAGCATCTCAAACATTTCAGCAGCCTTTAATTTTGCAAATGTGTATCAATACATACAGGGGGTTACAATGAACACCTGGTCCTTATTTTTTTATCTGACAACTTATAACATAGATGAAGTACCTTCATACTTCCTTTATAGTAAAAAAAAAATTCATGCCAGTCTCAATTCATGTCACGTACAGTGACTCAGTCTTTTTTCTTTAGGTCAATCCATATGCATATGATATCTTGCTGTTGAAGTAATGTGGGAATTAAATACGTGCTTTGATGTTGTTGTAATTTGGGAACATAGAAAGATACTAAATAATGTGTAAAATTTATCTTATCTGTAGAGAGGAATTGAAGACTAAAACATTATCAAGACCTTTCTTTACTGACAGCTGCACCCTGATCTTCTCACTGTTTAATTTCAAATATTTGAGTTCTGCCAAGTCAGAGTCTGAAATTCCTTATAAGCTAAGGATTTCATATTACCATATTCCTCTAGGTATTTGCTTTGCACAGACCATCCCAGTGTTGATACACAGAAATGTAACTGAGCCAACATTTTCATGAAAATAGGGTACCTGAATGAATTTAATATCATAAATGTAATTATTTTCCAAGAAGCTACTGGAGGATTCAACTGCATATTAATTTAAGCAATATTTTACACTTCAGCTTTCAGATATTTGAACTCGTCCAAGTTTTCNNNNATAGGACTGGGTAACCAAGGAAATGCCATGTTCTGTTCCTGTAGCCTGGCAAAAAAGTCCACGTGAAATTCAGGAATATCTTGCTAGTGTGTTGTCAGACTTCACAGCATCTCAATAAACTGTTTATGGAAGAAAGACCCAGCAGGAGCACTGCAGACATAAAATATGACAACTGTATTTTTCTTACTTCCCTTTAAAACAAATGAAGGATGCAGCACGGATATAAAGATGATGGAAACAACCATGTTTCCAATTTTGACTTGCTGTGCCCAATGAACCATGTGTGAGGTGAATGATACATCTCAATTTAAAGTTAAAACTATAAAATCACTTCATCTCTTAAGGCATTCATAGTCTTCTCTGTAATCTGTCCTGATGTTGACAGTAGGTAGAGGTTAGGTACAGGAACCTGCAGAATTCTGAAGTCTATAAAGATATACTGTAAAAAGTTGCAAAATGTTTTGTTGCAGTTTGCAAGTACATGAGGAGAGCTCTAAGCAAGCACTGCTAGTTTCTGCAAGGAATCAGGATTTGAAGAATTGCTAATATTTGCTGGGGGAAGATTCTGCAAATACGCTGTTTATAACTAAAATGTTTCATCTGACTTCAGTAGTACCTGTGTTACAGGGAAGGAACTTAATGTTAAAAACATGTTGCCAAATTAAATCCTATTTTATTTATTTCAAGTCGGGAGAATTATACCAAGGATGAGCTTGGACTTCTTTAGTTAAAATTCTTCCCTACTACTTTTTCTCCTATATATTGAGTAAACATTTATTTTACTGTACTTTTTTCTAATACTTCCATAGGACACATTACAGCAAAAGCAGTTTGTTTAGAAGATCATCGTACACGAGTTAATTCCTCCTTTTGTGGCCCAAGGACGAAGCCTATGACTGAAACAAAACTATGCAATACTAATCCCTGCCCAGCATAATAAGTTCTCTTTATTTTTCTACCTTTTCGCTGTGCCTTATGACTGAATTTGCCACAAAAGAAGTCCTCTCTGATAGGCACACAGAATTGTATAGCCTGCTAGATGAACCCACTTTTATTCTGTAATGTAAAACAGTAATTGTTTAAAAATGTTAGTTGTGTAGGCTTCAGCCCAATGATAATAATAGAGGCGGTATTTCTAATGTTGCAAAGCAAGACCTCCTGAGGATTGCTTGCAGCTCTGTCACCATGCTGGGGTTAGCTATGTGACACTGAGTAAATCTAAGTTACTTAGAGGCTCGTTCTGCCACCTTTACTCACCTTGAATCAATAAGACCATTTCCTGAGTAAAGTGCTACTCCCTGTGTGGAAGCTTGGCCCCATGACTCAGATTCCACATATTAGATTAGGTTAAAAGAATCATGTGAAGTGTAATTAGTGATTTTTGGACACAATGTCCCACAGAGTATTATGATACCAAGAAGAGGACTATATAAACCAAATAAATCATCAGCAGTGCTCCTGATGCCCACAAAAATAAATATGAAGACACTGCCTATGTGAACAATCTTATTTTCTAAAAGACATAAGAAAGGTGAGATGCAAAGGAAGACATTGACGTATAGATAAGCATTTAGAATCCAGCTGGTCTAAATCAATACAGGTCCTTTAAAAACAAGGGAGTTACACTGATTTATAGTAGCTGTAGTAGGGGTCCTTTGGAAAAAAAAATGTTGTGTGCTCATATAATTAAACACAGTATTATATGGCTTAGAATATAAATGGGTGCCTTTAAGGACACATTGTCCACCTTTCTTCTGCTGGTTTTTTTCACTTTTGGATTCCTGACTTTGCAACCTTAGCATTATTTTAATTTTATACTTCCATAGACACAGCAAAACTGTACTAAGTTGGACAAGACATTTTGAAATAGATTGCTTGGCGGAGATTCAAGTTGGGGGCTCTCATAATATTTTCAGCTTATTGGATAGCACATTCATGCTATCAAATTAAAAGCCCAGCCTGTATTTGTGCTTGGGATTGCCCTGACCCATGTGCAGGACCTTGCCCTTGGCCTTGTTGAACTTCATAAGGTTTGCACAGGCCCACCTCTCAAGCCTGTCAAGGTCCCCCTGGATGGCATCCCTTCCCTCCAGTGTGTCAACTGCACCACTCAGCTTGGTGTCACCTACAAACTTGCTGAGGGTGCACTCAATCCCACTGCCCATGTCGCCGACACAGATGTTAAATATTACTGGACCCAGTAATATGGACATAGAGCCATTGATTGCTACTCTTTGAGAGTGACCAATTCCTTATCCACTGAGTGGTCCAAATGAGAGGATCGATCCCACTACTTCTCACATGCTAAGTGAGCTCTCTACCATTTGAGCTAATTCTCCCTACTTTCAACGGATCCCAGTTATATAGGCTGTAGCGCAGTGTCTTTTCAAACCAAATAAGTCAAACATGATGGTGAAACAAGTAGTAGTAGTAGTAATAATAATAATAATAATAATAATAATAATAATTCAAAGGGTAATTGACAGAAGGAAGTAAAGAAAGATTATAAACCAAGCTGGTAAAATAATGGCAGCTCCTTGAATCAGTGTCCTGGCTGGGGATAGGTCTTAGCTTTGGACATCTTACAGAACAGATCTGTGCCCTGGACAAACAGATTGAAAAGCCAAATAAGAGTTTCTACCCCATCAGATGACAGAAGCTGGAGCTAAGGTTCATGGACATCCTTTTGCATGTAAGAATAAAATTTGGCACCATACTTTCAATTGTGTTCACCCTCCTCACATGGATTATAGCTGTTGTAAACCATTAATATGACACTCTTTAAAAATACCACTAAAAGAAAGATGTTATCTTCACGGTTTTCTTCCTTGTTCAAATGCTTTTGCTGTGTTTGAACACTTATATGAAGAGAAAGTACCTTTTTCTTGAGCAGCATCTTTAAATTACTGGTTATGGACCTTCTTTACCTTGTGTACAGGGAAATGCCCTCTGTAATTTGAATGGTAAGCAAAAGTAACCATGAAAAGGGAGAAGAGGTGCCTGCGTCACACAGACAGAGAGTTTTCTCACATGTAACTACTCCCTGAATCATTTGGGATGCTGTGCCTCAAAATGCCTTCTTTAGTAGAGATGTATAAAAGTGGCACCATGCAAATGTAAATCATCAGAAGCTCTAGTAACTCAAAGCCTTATTTTACTGAAACCTTAGCTTAATAGAAATGTTGGTAAGAAAATGTGAATCAGCTTCAAATGGGCTGTAAAAATGGACCAAAACCATGTAATTAACGTGTCCTACTTACTTCATATTACATTTTTCTTCTAAATATTTTCTTTCCCCTTGAAAGTTCAACCAAGGCTTTGCCAGTATAGCTGGGTCCTTCTGAGCATCAGCAGAAAGACATTCTGCAGCTAATGTAATATTCTATAACTCCATTACTTTCAGACTGTGCCTTTGGAGAAACCTATGCAAACTCCCTCAAATCTAATGAGGCTGTACATCACTGGGTTCACTTTGAAGGTAATAGGGTTGCACAAAGTGACCTGAGGGCATAATTTGGCTACTTATAATGATGATGAGTGAGAGGAAAGAAACCCCCTTGAGCCTCAGAATCCACAGAGAACCTGGAGGTTAGGACACGAAAATGCTGTTTTATTCTGGGTAAATCTGATACAGAATCAAGGGGGCACAATAAGCATGGATCCCTGCAATGACTCTTCATCACATCTTCTTTGGGCAAAGCTTCATTTTGAATCTACTTACGTTATCAGAGAATTAATGACATTTTAATTCATAATCAAATTAACTGCAATAATCTTTATTAAGGAAAGAAACCCACTGGCAGGGTACCTTATTGCTCAAACTTAGATGTTCACACTATGAAATCATGTGGAAGGGACTATGCAACAAAGAGCTTGACCATTTTTTTCCAGGAGTATCAGGTAATCAAAGATACCACCTCTCCACAGCCTTCTGTGACACCAAATGAGCTGGAAAGAGGAGGGGATGAATGGAATAAAAATCCTGTAGGTTTTCCCGGCCTTTTTCTCTTACATTCCTCAAGGGTGTTTGCACAGAAAAGTACCTTTTCATTCTAGACATCCTCAGTGTAATAACATTAAGCATTACTTTCCCAATTGCAACTGATAAAATGATTTCCTCCGTAATCAGCTGGTGCTGCATTTTATCATATGCAATTGGGAAGATAATGATTAATATTTTCGTACTAGGAACAGAGATTAAAGGGTAACTGTCCCTCACGCATGTTTCGCATTCACTTGCAACTAGAATTAATCAAAGCTAAATTGTCTTCACAATTTTGCAGTACAAAGTGAGGATTCATGTTAATCCTGCACACAGGAAAGCATGAAAAGAATCCAATGAGGATACAGAGCATATGGTAGATTAATAGTAAGGAAAGGCAAACAGATTTGCATAAATTATTTATTTATGGGAAGGGGTGTGGGGCTGGTTCTTTAAATGTCCCTTAACCAACCTTGCTATCATTTTCCTGTCCTGTTTAATGCTCCTCTTTCTTCCTTTACTTTGCCTGATGCAAACTAGTGGCAGCCACCTCCCCAGATGGTGACGGTCCCAGAAAGGCTAGCGGAGCCAAGTCGCTCACTATCTCCAGGCATATACTCCTCAGAAAGCATACTAGGTGAGTACTATGTACAACAGTGTACATTTTAACTTCCTTCAAAATAGTATTTATGATTTTATGGGCACATATTAACATGTTCACTGTCCCAAATAAGACACATACTAGGATCACTGCCTGGTCAGCAAACACTGCCAGGTGGGGAAGGACAGGACATTGACTTTCCTTAGGACAGGCTGGTCCTCCAGGTTGCAAACTCATTGTTCTCATTCTCTTTTTCTTCCTTTTTAGGAAGAAAGCAAAGAATTCTTTCTTTCTTCTTAAAAATAAGTTTTATTGCATTTTCATTTCAGATCTTTTCCTCTTGAATCCTTGACCTGCTATCTGTGATGCCTCCAAAATTACACTTACAGATTTTTACTTTTCTTACTTTGCTGGCTTTATCTCAAGTACTTTCTCACTCCTTAACAAGAACTTTCCCATTGCAACTGATCCGAGTTCACACAGCCGAGATGAACTACAAAGCCTTGAATCCCTGCTGAACCCCAAGGCTGAGGGTGGAGGAGCTGGGAAGCTGACCCACAAACCTTTTTAGGAGGAAGTAAATGATTTTGTATCTGACTAATAGCAGCTTCAGCGTTTTAGAAAAAATTACTGTGGATGATAACAAGAAAGCATGTACGTCTATTAGGAAGGAAAATCCTGGAGGTAAAGGTGACAGCTTTACGACACTAGCCCTTGCCTTATTTGCAGTAACTCATTTTGTATATAGTGTTTCATACGGGTGAAGCCAAGGGCTAGAGCTGTTTGTTATTTACGTCAACCCATAAGGCGGATGGTAGTATCCAAGAGGGCAGAAAATAGGTCTGTTGATTAGAACAGTAAATTAGGGGAAGACAGAAAGACAGAGAAGAATAACTGGGTTCCATAGACATGCATAAACATTTCATGTTGTTTGCTACTTGTTACTTGGCTTCCCTATAAACTCTGCTCCAAAGTCTTTAAACTAATAATAAAGCTTTCCTCCTCATCCCACTCCCTGGGTTATTTATCTCTCTTGGGTTTTAACTCGAGACTTCGCCGATTCCACATTTAATTGACCCGGTACTCGGACTGCACCGAGACACGGCTGGTGATTTAGCCTCACCGGGCAAAAAAAAGGTAGCCAACAGACAAACCCGCTCCTTCTCAAACCTGCCGGCCAGGAGGTAGCTGGGGCTTTGGCATTGGAAGGCCAGCGCGTCCAAAGCGTGAGGCTGCTGGTGTCCGGGTACCACCAGGCTCCTGGCGGGGAGGTACGGGGCAGCAGTGAACGAAGCCAGGAGGTGGGATGCCTTCCCCGCACGGGGAAATAGGAGTTCCGCAGAGCAAGAGGAAAGTGGGAGGCAGTTCCCATCTCTTCGCCTCACTTTCCCAACTCTGCAGGAAGGCCCCTGTCAGCAGAGGTAGACCCAGCCCGACTAAGACCTCCTTTTTCTTGTGAAAGGATGCAAACGTGGAAACGCACGCTACCCTCAGCCACCATGTCCAACTTCCCAGGCCCATCAGTGGAGCTCGTTTGAGGTGCATGGGAGAAGGGAAGGGAGAGGTGCTCTCCAGCCAAGGAAGGATTAGACAGGTTTGACGATGAAGGGTGCTGAAGCTTTGAATGTTATGAGGAAATTGCCAAGCCCTGGACACCTGGTCCAGTCACCTACATCAGGAACTTGGTCAAAGTGTGCTGCAGATCCCTTTTAGCTCACGGGCCCCGATTTCCCTCTTACACCACGGGGAGCAGAAGAAGGTAATACTTGGCCAGAACTCTTCCCAGCACAGAAACGCAACACAGTCAGGCTGGGCAGGCACAGGCGTACAGCACTACCAGCCGAGCACTTCGGTTGCTGGCAAATGAGGCACAGAAGTTCACAACTGTCAGCCACGTCTCTCTTGTCTGGTACAAACCAGACTGTCCCCAATAATTCAGAGCGTCAAGAATTGTACTTAGCTCTAAGGACATGTCTGTACAAGGGCTGCATGGGCACTGCATCTCTTCAGGACAACTCCAGACACTGTCAGCTCCCACCCTCCTGAGCACATGGGACACTATTCCTAAGCCTGTCTGGCAGTTTAAGGCACTGCGAGGCTCACCTGGGCACACTGTCCTCTAGCCAAATGTCTACCGCTTGGCAGGCCACAGAACATTTTGGGTTTTATCTGCTGTCACGCCTGCACACAAACTGCCATGCGGATGTGTCTTCTTCCCTTGGTCGGGATGCGTCTGAAAGTAGAGAGGCAGGCTTACATTCAGCATGTGTGTGTCAGTAACAACTCTAAAGCTAGTTTACTAAAAAGCTGTTTCTGGGAGAGCAATCATGTCTGTTCCTATTTGCTCAGAAGACAGTATCTCAAAATACAGAATCCTGAGAGGTGGAGCCCTCTCAAAGAGAGGAAAAGACAAAGAAAGAAGGGCTGTCATTTTAAAACCAAGAGGCCTTAACACTTGAGACTGCTGATGTTTTGCTCCGCTGTTTCAACTGACTCGGTCTCTTTCCACCGCCAGTTAGAATTATATTTCTGACCACAATAACTACAGGGGTTGCAGCAGTTATGTTTTCCCCAGCCCTTGGCCTTCGATTAAATGAATTAGAAGTTCTGAGAAATCTATTCCAGCCACTATGGGAGAAAACTATCGCTTTGCTGTGTGCAAATAGCAGGGTGCAGCCCTGCAGAAATCAAGCACAAAATGAGACTTACCACAGCTGAAATTTTTTGTGGTTCCACAGAAGATTGGAAGGCTGTAAAGGATATCTGAACTGCCACAGCATTCCAAATTTACAAAAGGGGTCTAAAAATTAAATGGAGCTATTTTAAGAAGTAAGATCTTCAAGCAGTATAGTGGAGCCCCTATTTTAGACTGGTATTTTTTACCAGTTCTTCTGGATTCTGCACTTGTTCAGGGGTGAATTTCCACAACAT
>JANZYA010000060.1:32630184-32642443 GCA_027575145.1 Gyps rueppelli | reverse complement strand
TACCCCTTTAAGGAAGATGTAAGTAATCAAGTGTCTCAATCAGACACAGTGAACCAAATCCTATTATGTATTGCTGAATTATGACACATGAAAGACAAAGCTTCCTCTGAACAAAAGTGTTGAAATCTAACATCCATTTCCTTGCACAGGAATCCACAATACATTTGTTTTTGCTTCTCCAGTAAGACAAACACTATTTTTCAGCATGAAGTCAAAAGAAAAGTGTTCAACGTGAGGTTTGTTTTCCCCAGAGCCATAACACTGACTAGCAGGAAGTTATGTGGAAATCACTAGCCACTGTATTGGAAATGTAGTGATACCACTTCCACATTAGTTGGTTTAGTTAACATAACAGATACTTTAGTGATACTGGTATGTCTCTGTCTACATAGACAAGCTACATCTGCATGTGTGCTTGTTTTTCAGTTAATGTTTTCATTACTCAAAGCAAAAGCTTTTATCAGTCACCTTAACCACATTGGTGATAGGTAAGAAACAGGGATATGATTTGCTACAGGTTTTTAGAGAGGGAAAGTCTTTTTAGATAACAATGTGCAACATGAACTACTCTCGAACTACTCTCTGCCAACTTGTCTAATTTCCATTAGATTAGAAAGTGGAACACATCTGTTTGACTGAGGTCTCTCCATTTCTGGAGTAGAAGCAGAGAATTTTAAGTGTTTCTTTTCTCTCCCACTCTGACAGATTAGCCATTGTTGCAGATGAAGATAACTGTATTGCTCTGCACAATGCATTTCTAAAATTTATTATTTATTAATTTACACTTGACATCTATTTTTGCAGGGGGGCGGGGGAGAGCGAGTAAAAAGAAAAATCCTGTAGAGCTCTTAGGTGCATCATGGCTCCACCCTGGTGATTTAGCTTAATGGCAGGAAAATGTCCTTTCGAGGATTAATTTATAGGTGAGGCCTCACACACATCAGAATGTTTCCATACGTGTCAAAATGTTGCTGATTTGCTGCATGTCTTGGAGCAAATTTATGTACATAAGCTCTCTTATAGCACCTTTCTTACTGTTTTACAAGAAAGTACAGAAAGGCAGTTCTTTGTACCAGAAAAGCAGACGTTATAATGTGTAGTTGAATGTGTTTATTCATGTGTGTTTAATTACACGAGAATTTATACCGTAGGCTGCAGTTACATTTCTAAACTGTAGAAGAGTTGTCAAGACTGAATGTCCCTGATGAAAAGCAATGTAAATTGAAGCATAATCTATTATATGTCAGCGGTGGAGCCATTAAAATCTGATCCGAGGGCCACTGATGTGAATAAAAAGATGCACAATATGTTTATTGAGCATTGAATGAGCCTTTAATGAGGCGCTCAAATTAAGAAATGAACAGAGAGCCTTCATTTTATATAGGCCACCAGCATGCTAGGAACATACCTGAATATGGCTTAGAGGTTTGGGGTCTTTTTTTTTTTTTCCTTTTTTAAAGAAAGTAGTCATTCTGATTCTCCATGTACCCTATGCTTTCTGTGTTGTTGGGTTTTTTTGTTCTTTCAATATGAATCTCTTTTTGGCCGCTGCCCTGTGTTACAGGACTAAATGGACTTTGTTCCGATATGGCTCTTCTCTGTGGAGCCTTATATTTGATGGGATTGCGGTTGGGTTTGTAGTGGTGCAATTCTGCTGTGAGCTGCGCTGTTACTAAGTACACAGGGTGAAGCAGGTAAAGGCAGTGTTTAAAGATTTTTGGAGGCAACAACTAGATCTGCTGTACCTCTCTGCGTTCCCTTTGACTTGTGTCAAAGACCATATGTTTTTTCTATTTTTATGTTCCACCAAATCATATACTTGTTATTCTCAGCAACAGTAGTATTCCACCAGATTTGTGGTGAAAAATCGTCGGTAGCAGCCAGCAGCTGGCATCATGCTACGTATTTCTCCTTGATGGTGCAAAGATATTTATCGTATTTTATAGTTACAGAATTCAATATGAAGACTTAAATTTATTTTTAAAATATGTCTTTTTAAAGAAATAACACCTTCTAGATATTGCAGGTGAACTCTTCACTGGCATCTCAGTTACCAAACATATTTGCATTGTAAATCTAGAATTCTTGCCCTGATGTACAAGGCATCTGGAACAATCCATGGCAAGAAACTATTTTGTTTCTGGTTATAAACGATGTTGAATAGTACTTATTTGGGGTGGGGTGTCCTCATCCCCCATCATTCAAGCTTTAACTGAAACACGAAGTTACTAGCCCTATGGCTGCATGACTAGAATAACAACACATGAAATATCATATTACACTAATACTAATGTTAATTATCATTAAAAATAAACTTTAAAGTGGGACAAGAAACCTGAATGGTAATATAGGCAAGATTTAAAAGTGATGATAGAAACGAGGCTAAGTATATAGCAGAATATGCAGTGAAAAGAAAGACTGAAGCAAAAACAAGGCAAAAACCAAGGACTACAGCAGGAAAGAAAATGGGATTGGTCTAGAGAAAGAACATGCCCAGATGTCTTTATCCCCTATCTATTCAGGGCCACAGCCCACAAACATTAAACACCTGATGAAAAGACTAAAGCCATGGCCATTGCCGTGAATTTCAATGACCTGGGTCTAACTCTTAAAGACATTCCTAGGTTTGGACAAAGAGCCTTACTTTCTATCCTGAGCATCGTGGCCAAAGTTTCCTCAAACAGAGCCTGTGCCTCCAGGTCTATGCTTTGCACCCTGCTGCCCTGCTCTCCCAGAGCCGGGCTCTGCTCCATCCTTCTCTTCAGCTCAGCATACATTTCTATAGCACATAAAATCTTACTAGAATACGTGGGTGTTTACTGAACCAACTCTTACGTGCAGCTTATTTGGTGAATTCAGTGAGACTGAGATTTCATATCCTGTGAGATAAATGGATCTGAAGTTCTTCTGTTTGGATCAAATCATTGTGAGAGAGGACACTCCCACACACTGTTGTTGGTTGAGGAAACCATTTTTTCTGGGCAGTGGGGATGGAGCAGCAGAGCAGAGGCACACCTTCCCTGTGACGGTGGGGCAGAACAGGGCACACCCGCCTACTGCTGCTCATCTCTGCATCACACTGCTGCCCTGCTTCTGGGAGCCTCGGTCTCTGTCTGTTGCAGCGGGAGAAAACCCCGGGCAGTGCAGGGCACGAGCACCTGGAGAAGGCTTTTTTGTTTGGCTCTCTTTTGTTTTATCCAGCCACCTCAAACTTTTGTATATTTTTGCTACAGCCACTGAAGTCTGTAGTTGGCATTGTAGAGGTACAGGTATGCAATCCTCTCTCCTTCAAAATTCAATGTAGATAGATTGGGGTTTTTTTCACCCTCTTCCTATCTGAGCAAAGCTTAGTGGCATATCTTGTCATCTTCTGTGAGAAAAGGTTGAGACAAGCCTCCCATTATCTATAATGGTCTGGGAAAGCCTTAAGTGAGACAGTGCTGCAAGAGGAGCAAAGATGGGAAAGTCATGGAGAAGGTAGACAAGATAAAAAGACATGGTTGAGGGCAAATAAAAAATATGGGGCCGCGTGGTTATGTAAATCGCAGCTAGATGAATAGTCATGTAGCCATTTTGTGTCTCTTGTAATTGCATTACCTGTGTGGGCTACAGGATCTTCTTTTGAACAGGAGGCTTAAACAAAAACTTGGTATTTTCTTGTGAGTACCCAGAACCCCATTTCCTGCACAAAAAATATTCTCTAGCATTTTTCTAAGCTTACTCTTGACTCCAGGGGTGCTGACAACAAAAAGCTGGCCTTAAATCAGCGAGCCAAGCCTGGCTTCAAGACAGAGCCAGTACAAGCTCTCTCTGTACCATGTCAGATGGAAGCTGGTCACAGCAGGGCACCTCTTACGAAAAAAAACCTTCATGAGCGTAGTAGGACTTTACACTATACTGTTCCAGTTCTTTTTTGGGGTTTGTGATGTTATCTTGCTCGGTGTTGCTTTTTTAATTGATAACTCTTGGCTAGTCAGGATGCAAGTGGATGAAAAAGTGTGTTTCACTTAACTCTCCATTTTCTTACTTGTGATATCATTTACTATAATTCATTCTTGTGGTCTACTATTAAACCACCCTATTTCCAAATCACTCGGCATGTTTCCAAAGATGTAACTCATAGAAATGCTGATACCTAGTTCCCTTAAGCTTAAAATTGCCTTAGAAGTGTTTAACCAAACAAATGGTTGGATTTTTTTAGTGCGTGAATACTTAAAGATTTAATTGCTGCATGAAGTGTAAAGCATAGAGTGCTCTCTGTGAACTCAGAGCAGAGTACGGCAAGATCACACAGGATGAAATCTCCAGCTGGGCATGACTTGCTCTTATTGCAGTAAGAGGAGGAAAAGGTTGTGTGTACCTTTATTGCTGCTGTCCTAGGACTGGGCTGGCACCAGTTCATCTGCGTGGCTGCTCATAGGTATGTTGGTTAATAATGGCTCAAAACCCTAAAACCTCAGTAAACATCGCTGAGTATAAGTGCATCAGTATTCATACCTGTTTACCTTTAACCTCTGAGGTACAAGGAGTGCATGGTAAGATACGGTGATAGCCGTTTTCTAATTGCTACTCTTGCAAACCCACTCAGGGGAAGGGAAAGTTTTGTCCTGAGAACAGAAGCTGGGGAGGACGTGGGTTGCAGGCAGGTGACACTCAGTACAACCCCATGCCGGAGTGCCTTGCACCAGGAGGAGATCCACTGGGTTTCACTGCAGTCATCTCTCTGTGTCCTTAACAACTGCAGAAGAATAATTTCTTTTTATAACTATCATGAGGAGATCCAGTTCTAAGTGTACAGACCAAGCAGATCTGTAGAGCAGGAAGGCAACAGCTTTACGTGTTAGCTCGTGGGAGTAGCTGTAGGCTTCCTGAGAAATGCCTGCGAGAGCTTGTCTTTGGGTTGGGTTAGTGGTTGGATCATAACGATTCATACACATGGCTCAGATATCCCAAATAAAGTATTGCTTCCCATTGTGATATTGGCCATAATTTGCTTCATTGCCTGGCAGTTTCAAATTATTTGACAATAAAAGTGTCAGCAAGCCTATAAAAGTAAAACACATGCTTAGAGGAAGATGATGCTTTATTTTTAAAAAAATGGTATACAGTGACTTTACGAAGAAAAGAACCACGGCTCTTTATAGTCCACACTTTTCAAATGTAAAGTGTTACACAAAGTGTTTTGTGGTGCTTCACAGTCAGAGGCTAAGAAAGCTAAAATTGATATCAAAATGTATATTATTTTTCTGGGCTTGAAAGCCAAAAATGTAACTATAAATTTGCATTTTGTGGTGCAAATATTCTCTGAAAGTAACACGGCCACATCTTACTCATCCGTATTGTTTCAGAGGGACGGGAGGGGAAAAGAGCTTTTGCGCATCGTGTCGTGTAGCATTTCAGTTACCATACTGACTTACAAGCCTGTATTCACTTTAAAATCAACAGGACTTGAAATATTTTCTCCAAACTCCCATCCTGGGTCCCTGCACAGGGAGCAGAACCCCAGTTCAGTTGGACGCGGAAGGGTCGCTGCCAACAGCGCCGGGGACCTGCCAGGGAAGAGCTGAGAAGCTCCTGTAAGGAGCGGCATGTCCAGCCGATCCTTTCTGCAAGGCTGTGACATGAGACACTTGTTTCTGCTTCTTTTCAACTTGATACCGTTTTATGTACAAAATGATTTTAAGTTGTGGTGTCAGACCTTTTCCCTGTGAAAGGAATGAAATGCTCTTAGTCATTTTTGAAGGTGACTTCTAAAACAGATGCAGAAGGCAACTTTTTTTTTTTTTGATGCTGTTGGCTAACTTATTAATGATATGTAAGCAAGTCATTCTGTCAGTAGAGCAACTGACAGGTTATCTGATTTTTCTCATACTTTGCATTGTTCAGTTTTAGTTAATACAGTATTTTGCAATATGTTTGGAAGGAAGAATTGTATATATACACAGAACTGAAGCCTCCCTTAGGAAAGCTATGCCCATGCTTCCAAGAAGGAGTTTGGATTATTTTTGCTATGTGTCTTTTGCTTGTGGTATAGCTTCTTATTCATGCTAGAAAACAAATTGAAACATTAACATGGGATTTTTAGAGAGTGCTCAGGTCTTCTGACTGTTAAACCTCCTTTATACATCATGTACTTTTCACCCTAAAATGAAGCCAGGTAGGTGTTCATTGCTTTTGCTCCCAACAAAGTGATGCAAAGCAAGATGAGCTTCTCTCTTGGAAGGTTTTGAAAGAGATTGAGCTATGCAATAAAAGACTTCACCAGCATCAAGTTAAATCGGTGAGAACTTTGACATACAACCACGTGCTTCTCTCTGATCAGTGACGCTCCTCTGGCCACCTTCCTGTTCAAGACTGCTCGGAAACCTGACAGCCTCAGACACATCATCTCTGCATTCATTGAGATCAGCAACTACCAATTGCATCGCTGCTGAAAAAGGAGTGGGGAAAGGGTTGTTCTGGAATTAAATTTTTCTTCATTCAACGGAAAACTGAATTCACAATTAAGTTTTGTAATGGACAACATACACAGTCTGCTACATGTGTAGCCCTTAATTTATCTTTCTAAAAGGGAAATATAATAAAGTTTGGAGATATTTTGTTATATTATTGCATATGTTACTCTACATTAAACAGTTCTTAAAAGGTAAGCCATAGATCAAGATGCCTGTAAGGCCTATTTTCATTTGTGCGTGTAATTTGTTTAGATTGCTGCTACATTGATAACAGTCCAAATAACATTAAGTAGTTGTTTCTGTACATGACCCTTGTCAGACTGCATTATCAGGCAGGTAATTTTGTACATGCAATTGAGAACGTACTAAAATACATTAATAATATCTCTTTTACTAGCAGTTTCCTAGCAGTTACCATCTAATTTCAGGGTAAAATAAATTTATTTTTTTGTAAGGAACCAGGATTTAAGGAACCTGCTTTTAGAAACTTTTTCCAGTTAGTCAACAGAAGATAGTAGCTCACATGCATTTTATTTGACTTAAATGTGCTTCACCACTTATTTTGTCTGGCAAGCAAAGATATGAAACTGGGATCTTCTCAGGCTCCCATTATTTCCTCAGGATAACTACAACATCTGGGCTATTTCCATGTCTTGGGCAACATTTTAACTAATGGATGTGTTCCCAACTGAAGTTAAATGGAAGAGAATTCCCAATAAGAGCCAAAATATCTCCCAAACATACAGTTTGGTTTGGATGCTTTTTCACTGAAGCATACAGGCTGGCTTGTGTGTTGTGCTCTGAGGTGGAATCTGAAAGATCATCTTCCCTCATGTCTCCTCTTGTCTGGAAGCCAAGAAACCTGAACAAATGGTGCTTCCTAGCTTGTGAGCCTTGTTTTGGTGTTCCATCAGCTTTGTGATATTTTTTTTTTCCATTACTTGGACTTCTTAACTAACAAAAAATCTGTCTTTTTCTTCATTTGTGATAGTAATGTCACAAGTGCTGTACTCTTCAAATCTGGAATTGCTGTTACAGGATTTGTATCAGTGAGGAAAAATTGCTCAAACTTTTACAAGCCACTCCCTTTCTTGTCATTGTTTGGCAATATTTAATTCATCGCTTACATTTTGAGAATAGTTGTAATAATGTAAAAACCTCTTAAACTGTGTTCAAAAGACCTCGTAAGTAATTAGTATTACTGCAATGGTGGGTTTATTCTATCAAGTGTATGCTCTGGTTCATGCATGCTGTAATCTAAGTCTACTTGTTGCAAATTGTATCCGTGCTGCTGAGGCCGTACACTCAGCTAGATGGGCATTTCCTGCATTTTGTTTTATTTGAGTGAAGAACTCTGTATCAGGGAAGCGTTCTTTTTATCAGGATTTTAAGCCCAGACTTTGAAAAGAGAAGCAAGAAAGCTCCAAGGATCCATCTTGGATGGTATCCCAACTTTGCATTGGACTTCGTGCTTCAAAATACATCTAGTCATTGTGTAAGTCTCCTCCCTGCTCCGTGTTCATGGTCTTGTCCAAGGTGCTTTCAGGCAGAATGGCAGTGGCTGTGCTGTGTTGCTTACTACACGGTACTCTTTAGTTCATGCCATTATAATCCAGAAACCTAGACAATTCATCACACATTCATACCTTCAGTACTGCACGTCTTCCTGGATCAAGTCTCTCTCAGCTGAGACTCGGTTGTTACACATGAGCTGTTTGCACAGTTGACTGACTTTAACTGACCAAGCTCCAGGAACTCTAGTGGCTTTATCTGTTCCCTGAACTATTTGTTCATCACTCAGGACTCTTATTCCCCCAAAACAGTCATTCCTCTGGTAATTTCTGCCTTTAAGATTCTACCACCCCCACCTCTAAACCACAAGTTGTTTTGTTTTTTCTCTCCCCAAAGCTTGTCCAAGTTTAACATTCCCTTCTGCAGTTATTAGGTAGCAGAAGTACAAAGTTTAATTTAGGGAGCTATAAGAAGTTGAGATCTTGAGATTATTCATGCTTTGGCAAGGAGACCAAAACAGACTTACGGTTTCTAAGACTATTACAAATAGGTAGATTAAAGATGCATATCTGAAGCTTAGTAGATTGAAAGAATGTCTTACCAGATTATTCTTCCTCCTTTTTATGAGAGTACACAGCTCCTCCTAGGCTGATAAACAGCAGCTGAACTATAGAAGTTGTTTGTCTGGCTTGCTGTGAATATGCAGCGTTAGAGAAGTGGGTTCTTCTGATACTGTTCTGAGGTGGCTCCAGGCTCATGCACTGTGCAAGAATACTCTGGTTAACAACTCCCCGCAGACCCAGCTCTCCCAAAATGAAAGTCCGTGTTAACTAGTTTCAAAATTGACCGTGGTAACTCACAGGTAACTTCCGATCTTTTGGTGACTAGAGGGTGCATGGAGAGGTGATCAGTTGCCCAGCTGCAGATTGCTGCTCTCTGGGGAATGGAACATCTGCAGGCTGCCAGCCACTCTGCAGTCTCTCTCAGTACTAAATAAACATTAAGGTTAAAAAAACCCTAGTTTAACCTTAATGAAAGAATGTATTTGGAGTTCAATCAAGAAAAATAGAATTTAACATAGCTCATAGCTGTCTAGAACTGGTTTGGCCTAAAGAGGTCTCCCCTCTTCCTTTCAGTTAGCAAACTGCCAGGTCACACCAATGCCCAAGACATTTTGCACAGCTCCTTGGAGTTGGGATCAATTTTACTATCTTTTTCTCAGGCCCTTGCTCCCCAAGATGAATCCTGAAAAGAGACAAATATCCTTTCTCAGCTGAGTGAAAATTGAGAACTTCCCGCAACTCCTAGTCCTCAATTGATTCAGTTAAGAGCAATGAGACAATGCAGTACCTTACTTGCTGTGCTACCTGAATGCTGTCTGACCCATGCTTCACCACTATCATGTAAAGATGCTGTTGGAAGGCCTGTCCTACACAGATGGAGATTGCCTTATAATTCTGGGCAACCCACTACAAATAAAACCTTTTACACAATGTTAATGTGTGGCTTCATAGTAAGGGAAGGCCAGCTGAATCATCTCTTGTGTGAGTTTAAGGTTTCTGGGCTTTTTAAACTGCATTTGACCTCAGAAATAGTCTTTATATAAAGAGAAGAAAAAGCAATGAAATGCATCTCATTATTAGCTTCTGACAGAAATCAGACACAACGGCAAGCACATGGGGGAAAAAAAGAATGCCTTTAGGAGTACTGGAGTGGTACACCTGGCTTACTGGAATTGGGTGAGACCATGGCAGCAGGTGACCCAGAGCTGCATTGCTGTGAGGTTACAGTGAGTATGCAGGAAATGCTGTGCAAGTGTCCTGTGAAGAAGTTGCAACCAAGACCTACTTTCATACTCTGGTACACACAGACATGCAACCCAGAAGCTCTTCTCCTCACCAGAAGCTTTTTGTTATCTTTACCCTTAGGGGCCCAGGTGTATTTCTAGAAAATTGCTTGAAACTCTGACCTGAAGCTCATGCCTGACTTGATTTTGCAGATGCAACATGCAAAAAGCTTATTTCTGCAGAGCCTTCACCAAGGAAGAAGCTAGCAATTTATAAAATGCTTTGTTAGACATCTTCAAGTCAACCCTTCATCTCACATATATCCACACTACAGCCAAAACTTAAGTGATTTTTTTTTTTTTTTTTTTAAACAAATTCAACATTTTCCCCATGAAAAGACAAGTAAGAAGAATGGAATGCAACAAAAGCATGTCATGTCATTCAATGCACTTCAAGAAGACTCTCAGCTATTTTTCTATAGCTTGATTGTTACAATGAGATAAAATCAACTGGAATAGTACTAAATGAATATGGGAAGTACCACCAGAGATTCAGGAACGCTTATATCAGTAACTGCAGTTTGGGGAACTGGTTTGTGGCTTTCTTTGTACGCTTGCCACTTTGAAGGACATGCTCACTGTGCCTCAGAGCAGCAGACAGGAGGAAAAAAACCAAACAAACCACAGCTATTTTGTTTCCAGTTTTCACAGTCTAGATGTGACCCAAATAATATACGTTATTTATCTGAGTTTGAGAGTTTTGGAAAACCATCAAAGTTTTTTTTATTAGGAAAAAAATCCAAATACCTATAAAGCTGTAGTCCCCTTGCAATTTCTGTAATGACCTATCTTGATGGTAAGGTTGCAAGTTCCTCAAGACTGAATCTCTCTCCATATTTGTTTAATATATAGAGCCAAGTACAATAATAGTATAGGATTTATCAACTCCTTTAGAATGTTATCGTGGCAAATAGTTAAGTACAAAAGTAAGTAAAATCATCCTAGACAAGTAACTCACATCATTTATTTAATGATAGCAGGTAAGAAAACAGATCATCCTCTAGGTACTGTTCAACACCCGATTGTTAAAAGTTAAGGAGATAATACAAGATCCGCCATTTTCATATCAAATCTCTTTCTTTTATACTCAAAGAGAAACCCATGAAGACCTCTGCTCGAGGAGAATCATGAAAATAAAACCTAGATGAATAATGTATTTCTTGCCATTTTGGGCAGCTACTGTTGGTGTTTTGTTTAAATTCAGACAGCACTGTATTCTTCATTCTTCCCTATTTGAGAAGATAACACAGCTAAGACATTTTGACCCAAATCAGTTTATTGGCCTTTGCTTTCTAAAACAGAAGAACTGAAAAAAGCACTGCTTTCTTGCTGATACAAATCCTGAAAGATCTGGTCAGTCTCCTACTCAGCAATCGAGACCATTTCCTACAGTGGGTTTTACTAGTTTGACACTTGTATTAATATGCCATTTCTTTCTCTTACTGTAAGTTGAAAGGACACTGACACCTGCCCAGGGGGTACAGCAGGGAGCAGAAGCCCCCCAGCCCTTCAGGGGCCACCCCTGCCCTGTCACCAGCAACACTGACAGCCAACACGCGCTCTGACGAGCCCCAGAGCGGGCGCAGTGAGCTGCAATGCCACCACCAGCACGTGCTTCAAGGGTAGCATTTATCTGTTCCACACGGATGTAAGGAGTCTTTCAAATGTTGCAAGGTACCTCTATGTCGAATAGGGATTTTACAGTCAGAAATCAGAGGTTTCTTTTGCTTGGGTTTTCATCTCTCTAATCAAAAGTGGTCAGAGCACTGAACCTCAGTCTGTCAGCAAAGAAAACTTGGTCAAAAACAATGTTTTTCGGTGAAACCGCTCAGCTTTATTGAAACAACTTAGCTGAATTAAACTTTGTGACTGATGTCCTCAGCAGTTGTCTCTCATTGCTTATTTTGTGTTGAAAATTAATGTGATATTCCCATATGTAGTATTTTTAGCCAACTGCATTTAGAGTGAATGGAAAGTGATTGCCCGTGTAAAGCAGAGATCTGGAAAGCTTGAGATTGGGTCCTAGTTTGGTCCATACTGGTCTCGGGGCAAATTATCTACTTTCTTTGCCCTTTGGTATTGCCAGATAGTGAGAGGACCACCACCCAGCAGAAGTTTTGAGAGAATTGGCTGAAATTATGTGCCATGAGTGCTTGCAGTGATTTCCAAACAGGTTGATTGAATTTAAAAATATATGCTGCTGGCCATTCACGAGAACTCTGGGGAAAACGTTATCTGTAATTACAACATAGATTTGGGATTTTAAAAGCCCTAAACAACTTAATGTGCTTTTGAAGGCAGAGAGTAGACAGAGAATTTGGCTATTATATCTTTTTACAAACAGCACAGTCTTTGAGGCAATCAAGCTTTTACCATTGGTTACTTCTAGAAGGAACTGAATCCACTGGGGAAAAGGACTGAAAAGTCCCAGAACCATCAGAGAGAC
>JANZYA010000060.1:25493750-25507730 GCA_027575145.1 Gyps rueppelli | reverse complement strand
CTGGGTGCGCAATGCACTGCCTGGAAGGAGGACGCAACAGCAATTACCACGTTAGTGACAGCCTTGCAAGGGAGATGAGAATTAACAGTGGTTAGATTGGGGACTGGAGAGCGTGCCTGTTTGCTGCTCTGCAGCACCGCCTGGAAAAGCGTGTCTTGGTGTTAAGGGACAGGAGGAGGGCTTGGGCTAAACTTTTCTTCCATCAGGCAAGTGCCTAGGTACCAGACATCGTGATACTTCCCACGTAGCACCCACGAGGCTGAGATGAGTCTTTAGGTGTGACTGTGAATGGTGCTGACATAGCTCAGACAGCTTTAATTTAAGATTAAGGCTTGGTACTGATAGACTGATAGTCGTGCCAGTAAGGTCTGGAGAAGGCTACGTGAACTGCAGCAGGGTGGCTGTGCCCGAAGGCTGCCCTGCGGCAGCACAGCCACACCGCTGCATGAGCGAGCGCCAGGCATCTCCCCAAACGCTCCCAGGGCTCAGTGCGAAGCGGAAAAAGGTAGCCAAGGAGGTTGGAGTACTTTGAGTAATGTCTAGAGGCGGCCAGGAACAAGAAATATGGGCTGCTCTATCTTACTTTCTGAAAGGTGGCAGGCAAACCAGCTCTTCTCCCTGTTTTGCAGCAGAGTCTCCAAAACTGAACCAAGGAGTATTTTACCGTGTATGGGTGCCACTTACACACACAGCAACACTGACAACCAGGTATCTACGTGGCTCCCAGCTGAGCAGAATATTAAACTCTATATTACAGCCATTTACTCTTCCAGTAACCTCGGTCACTTCTCGATCAAATCCTGAGTAACAGATTCCCTTAGTTCTGGGTCAGCTGATGTGATGAAGAGTATTACTGAGGGGAAAATATACATGCACCCACATTTTGAAAGACTTTTTCCACAAATATACTGTATAAAACTTCTCCAAAACTCACATGATTGGGGGGGTGGGGGTGGTATTTGTTGAGTGTATCCAAGCTACAAAATCTACAGCCACAAGAAAAAAAAAAAATCCTAATGCTTAAGATGTTGCTGATTACAGAAAATATTTCCTGGAGCAGGGAATCAGCTTTGTAATACCAAGCAATGGAAAATACAGCGTGACATATCTTAGCACCAAAATGGAGCCCTTGAGACTATATTTATCCACATGTGATAAAGCTGGTTTTAACGGTGTTCAGTTGCAGCATGTTCTTCTCTTTTGGCACTTGAATTTGGAAATGGAAGGAACATCATTTTCCAGACACACTGCACCAGAAAATCAAAAAGTATTTGAAGTGCCCTGATGGTACTGAGCTTCTAAAACATTGAGATGACACTGCAGCTCTGCTAAATTCAATTTGTGCCTTCCTGTATCATCTATTACTTTCACATATATCTGATTCCAAGGAAATCATCATTCATTTGGTACAACGTATTTTTTTACTTTGTTCTTCCTTACAGACTCTTCATAGACTTAACATACCCTCCTTCCTATTTTCCTAAGACGCTAAACTGCTGATACTTTCAGGGACCGTAGCAATATTAATGCTTGCGGTTTGGGTTTTTTTCTGCATGAGTTTTGGGCGATCTGTTTTCACTGCATGGAGCCACCAGTTGACACCTCCTGAGTCCACTACAGTTCTGACCCCTCCAAATCTCTCCCACCCTCTTGACAGACATGAGGTCCCAGCAATGTGTACGCACCACAGCATGTCCTTTAGGCCGTGAACTTCAGCTGAACTGGGGGCCATCCAAACCCCTCTTAAGAGGTGGTCTGGGCCAACAATCCATAGAAGCCCTCAAGACTAAACACGTCTGTTCTAGCTTTGCCAGTCTGCATTACCAGGAGTCTTGTCTCCTCTTCAGATGCACCACTGCCTCTCCACGGAAATCAAAGGCATTGCCTCCAAACAGAGGAAAATGTGTCCTCCACACAACCAGACAATGTACAAAAATTGCAGAGAACTAGCAATGCTGTCAGCCTAGGTGCTTGGTAGCTCAGTTCTGGCAGCGCAGCCATCTGCATCCCGCGCTCCGGGAAACACCGGCAGGTCTCGGCAGTGGCTGGTAATGCTGGCAGCGGATTTTTGGCACGGCTTTGCGGTACGGTAACTTAATGAGCATAACACAGTCTCCTCTGTGGCTTGTTCCCTGCTGGCAGCTACTTGAGCAGCTCCTGAAACCACGGGCCCAAAGTGCTGGTGCTGCAAGAGTTCATGCCCCAACAAGATTTTTGCTGCAGCTGTGAGTGCTCGGCTTCCCCTGCGGACACCCCCCACTGCAGTCACCCAGCTGGAGCAGCAATGAAAGGCATGGTTTTTTCAAAGGAATAAAGTCCTTTGAGCAGGGGAAATCCCTGCTCTCAAATAGCCGTTACTGACAATGCAAAGGATTCAGGCACTTACGCTCAGTAACAAACTGTCCTCCTCCAAATCACCGACCGGCACACGGATGCTGTGGGCTGCCAAAGCTGGGATGTCTCATAGAGTGTGTCCAACGCTGAGCTGGGGAGAGAAGAGAGCATGGGCTTTACTGGGATCTGTGCTGGACCCAAACAGGACACCAGGCAGCCTCCTCCGCTGAGGTACATTTAAGCCACCCAATTTAGGTGGTTGGTGGTGACACCCCACAGAGCCTCGCACTCCCAAGTAGTACATTGTCAAACACTTGTCCAGCAGTTCAGAGTGGTGCTTTCCTACATGGAGAAAACTGGAGATGCCCAATTGTTTGGGCGTTTTCTGCTCTACCATGTAAGCATCACCACAAGTAACAGCTGCTACTCCTCAGGTTTTATTTGCAGTTATTCAAATGTCCTTTGGCTGGATTATTTAGGAAAAAAAATAAAGCAGCCTGGGAATGATTCAAAAGAGCCTTGGGCCAAGAGCTTGCCATTGTTTGCCAGTGTGAAAACACAGTAAACATTGTGTAGTTTTGGGGGTTTCCTCATATCTGTTGACTTTGCCTAATGTTCTGGGTACCTACTGGAGAGTTGAATCCTTTTTTTTTTTCACAGTTACATGGAGCTTTTTTGTTGTAACCTTTTTTTCATTCTTACCAATTAATACCTTCCACATTTTTTCAGTCTTCAAATTAGGACGTTGTTTTCTCCTGGCCATGTTACCTGTACAACCTAAGGTTATTTAATACAAAGCTAATAAGTCTAATTCAAATGATTTATAAATTAGTATTATCTTCTGTGGATTAGTCCTTTCCAATTATAACTCCACATACTACTAACTCTTGCTTTGGCACAACTAAATGAATGAAGCTTAAGTACCTTGAATTTTACTCCAGTAATATTATTTGGCTATTTTCCTTTGAACTTTATACTCCTATATATGTAACTGTAAACTCTCTTTCTCTCAACTTTATACTCAAATTTTATATTTATATATTTAGCCTTCTTTAATGCAAATGTTATTTGTTGTAGGTTAACCATTTCTTAATTGACAGTAAATTTGCTTCTATATTCAATTTTTTATTCACAAAGAAATATTTATATAGGCAATTTTGGATTGTGAGTGTATGTATATTTATATAGGTCTCTCTATGTATACACACAACCCATATTGCCTCTATATAAATTCCTTTGCAAATTTTATGGACAATCTGCAAGAGTGTTATATGGGAGAGGTAAGAATTGTCTCTTAGGTGTGATGAAATACAATTGCTTGTAAGCACAGACAGAAAAATCATAGTTACCTCTAGCAGAACTTTTTCAAGTATTTCAGTGTTATAGAAACTATATTATAAATGAGGTTCCACAAAAATTATTCCAGATGGATAGCAATATCAAAAGAATCAAATTCTCACTGTTTTTCTTATGGAGTTCAGTGCAGATCTTTGGGGTTTTTCTGTAGAAAAGCAATTTTTCATTCTAAACTTTTAGTTGAGAATAAACTGCTCCTATAATAATATGCCACAGGCATTTCCTCTGCATAACAGAAAGATCTTACATGGTGTTTTAATCCAGCCATATGTCATTCCCTCTGTCCCTTTTTGGTCTGTACAGCGTCCATTAACACTCTGCAGGCAGCTGGGAGGAATTCACAGCCCTGGGCTGCAGGGTGCATTAAGCTCTTTTAATTTTCCTCCTCCTCAATGCCATTGTGGGGCATAGAAAAGAGGGGTGGAAAGGTAAATGCCCTGGGGAAAAAGGAGTGTTCACAGCATGTGTGGAGCTGTGCCTTTAAAAAGTTCTGGTATGAGACACATAGAAGGAAACATTCGGTTCGATGGAGGTTCATGCAGAGCAATGCTGACATATTTGGATATCACATTTACAGTCTGTCAGACTCCCAGACTTGGCGTTATCTCAGGACAAAGTATGGTATTGGGGGAGAATCAAACTATTCTGCAGGAATGAATAATGGAGTGGGTAAACTCCCCACTAGTGAAAAAACTCTTGGAGAAGAACTGCACAGTTTCTACAGCTACAAACAATGAATGCTATCATCAGAAGGATACTGGGAGATTTATTATGTGTAATCATTATTTTTAAAATAGACTTTCTTTTATGTTCCCCTTTTTAGTAGAAACAAATGATCCTATAAAGCCATCTCTTCCGTGTTGTAGGATAACAGCATGTTATGATGCAAAAGTCTAACTGTTTTCATGCAGTGGAAAATGTGCATGCTGACTTACTGCCTTCTTTGTGTTTTTTAAAGGCACCTTTTCTGGATTTTAAAATTAATTTCCTGAAAGGCAGGTTCAAATCTGACTTGGAAGTAGATAGTACTAGTAAAGTGGGTTTGAGTTGTACCAGAAGGAGCCCAGAGACGGATCGTAGGTTAGTGTGCTGCTTTTGTGCTGGTGGCTTTTATTTGTTTTTTAAAAGCGCTTTGAACATAAGCTATTATGTTAGTTATGTTAGTAAAAGTTTTGATCATCAGTTTTGTGCATCCATGTGCTCTTGCCACATTGCTTAATGCCTTCAGATTTCAGTTTACCTGATTTCCCCCCCCCAACACCATTAGTATCTACCTCTTCCCCAGACTAGAGTCTAACTTCTGGACAAAAGGAAGTAGGTGTAGTGAGTTGTTCAGAGCTTCACACCTGCTAATTAATACCTGATAGGCTCACATTACAGCCTTTCCCTTACTGAGGGCACTAGTTTGCATCTGTTTCTTTTATTTATCTATTAATTTTAATGAAATACATGGGAACTTAGTCTCTAGCCTTTGTCTGGTTTGGCAAACAGTCTCAGCAGTAGTTAAAGCAGATTTACAGGCAACCAATAAAAGGTGTGATTATGTGATACTCACTTTCTTAGAAAACCAGATTAACAAAATAAAATTATCCAAGCCTTCCTGGAGTGGGAAGCAGTATTTTGCATACAAGCAAGATACTGCTGATTAGCAGCGTTATACCTTGCTGGGAGTTGTTGCCTCCATACGCTGCTGGATTCTGAACTCTAGCTGATACCAGAGCTGATGTGGCCAGAAGAGGATATGAGGAAAAAGGATATTACGTGTGGGGAGATGAGGAGGAAAACAAGTTTGGAAATTTTCTTTTATCTAGAAGGGGAACTTTTATATAAAAATAGGAGAGCTAATTGGCATGCATTGAGGAATGTGAAAATAGAAAGGACCAGTATGTCAAGGACTATTTTGATGGCAGAGGTGCAGCACAGCAGAAAGCTGGCCTTTTTTGAAAATTTACATTTTTATTTGTTATTTTTGCCCTAAAAATTGTTGTTATATGAAACTATTTCAGTTTATCATGTAGTCCTCTAGAATTCTGTACATCAGAATGAGACAGAATGGTCTTTGCAACCGTTGCAAAAAGAGGAGTCGCTTTGTTACTGCTTAACGTTCTATTGTTTGTATACTTAAAGGTAATATTATCTACAGATTCATCAGGGGAGCTTATATGTTCTATTGATTTCTGCCAGAATCCTCAGATATATTTGTTTATTTATTTAGAGATTTGCCCTGGTGATAGTCTCTGGTTACAGGCCACTGGTATATATCCACAGTTTCTGCAATATATTGGAATATCAAAATAAAGTAACAAACACTGGCATCTATTTCTTCACCATATTCTAGACTCATGCTTGATAACTTGTCAGCTTAACCTTGTCTGTTCTTGAATATATGAAATACTTTGGTTCCTGTAAAAAGAATAATCCTTTTGCTATTTTTGTTGTTTGTTGGTTTGGTTTTTCTCTCCTTTAGTGGAAGACCAAATATTCCAAGCTAATTTTCAGAAAATCTGATACAATACCTGAAGAGCTCCATCAAATGGTACAAGAAGGCTTTCTGACCGGAAGAGTCAGTAGGTAACATTTCTATTCTTAGCTTGGCCACAGACTTCTCCCATCATTTTGGGAACCATTCATCCTTACATCCCTACCAGTAAAACAAGGTAGACGATGATTTTTATTTACTCAGCCCATAGTCAAAACTTTCATTGTTATCTTTGGAAATACAGCTCAAGAAAGAACTGACTCAAGACTCTGGATTTAACATAGAAACTCTGAGACAATTATTAATAAGTATAACCATGGCTTTACACACATAAGCATGCCATTAACAGAATGGCTATGGTTGTAAATGGTAATTACTGGCACTACCAGCTGGCAAAATTTAAGAGTATACTCCAGCTCTTTAAGAGTATACATTTTTGCTATCCTCTAAATACTTCTGCACATCTTTTCAGTATTTCTTTCAACATTAACTTTAAAATGTGGATAGAAGGACTGCATCAACTGTGTCACATATAAGAAGTAAAACTTCTGACATACTAAACAGCTAAAGCAATCAATGTTCTGTTTGGATCTGTTGTGAGAAATGTAATTTATACATTTTATTGCAAGACATGCATGTTCATCTCATACCTGGCATGTCCCACCCACCACTGAACACTAGCACCTTCCTTAAAATTCACTATTAACTTGTTCTATCAAGTCTGCAGCACACAAAAGCCTTAATCTGATTCAAAAGCAGTTTCACAACTCTGCATCACAGAATTATTTGTTGTGTGACCCACTTAAAGATTAAAATGGAAGAAAAAGTTATTGCTTCTTATATTTTCACGGAAGCATACTGAGGACTGAGCACTTGTTCACTGGTTTTGGGTCCTGGCTTAAGACTTGGGACTCATTGAAGCGCTCTGCTCTGCCACGAATAGCATATTTGACTTTAGGGAAAATTGCTCAGGCCGAAAGACCCTCCAAAGGGCAGAAAAGCCATCGCTACAATTATCTCAAAAAGCAACCAGAGAACTGTCTCATTTACTGCTGTTTGGGTTTGTGAAAACATGGGGGAATGCTTCTAGGAGAACTCACCAGTGTTTAGCAGACATGCTGTCGCTGCTTTTTGTGGATGCACTGAATTACCTTCTCGTTTTCTGGTACTTGCTCAGTGACGGAGCGGGAGAATACATGGAGCTCCCAGATAAGGAGTAGGCAAATCTCGGCTGTGATGCCCTATGTTTTCTTGGGAATCCTGGGAAAACAGTACATGTGTTTGTCTCAAGACAAGGACTGCCAGTCTGCCCCTTATATAGCCACCAGAAAGTTTGGGGAGAAACCCCTATGATGTTTTATGACTGACTTGGATGGCTTTCACTTGGAGGCTATAATGCTTAGAAAGCTCTTGTTTCAAAGCACTTTCTTTAAGTTTTTTGTTTCCCCCTGCCATCTGTGTGAAGAACTGGGTACTTGTGAAGAATGAACTAAAAAGCCCACCTGATGAACAGAAAACCACGTAAGAAAAAAGCACAGAGGAACTCTTCTTTCTTGTATGAATACCCTGGCTGCAAAGGTACAGTCATATTTCTTAGTGAAGCTAATCAGTGTGTTATTCTTTCTCCAAAGGATTTACTTTTTCCTTTGTCACATCTGACTTTTAAAAACATCAGTCTCAGCACTGGGTAGACTGCATTAACATGGAAGATGAAATCACTTCATGACAAATACTCAGTGTACTGCTATATGCTATTATACCAAAGCCTAACAGCAAACTTCAGCCTTTACAAGCAGAACGCTGGCCAAACTGCTTAGTTACCAAATGTGTTTGCATTTGTGTTTACAAACTGAACACATCCCTTCCTTCTTTTAGTTAAAAAAAAAAAACCAACAAACCTTGTAATTTATTAAATTAACACTGCACTTGCTGCTTGGATGGGGGAATGTCCCTTCCAGTCAATCAGCAAAATTAGTGACTGCACTTCTCCCTTTCATCCCTTTACCACACCCCGTGTCAGTGGAGAGATAGTTCATTCACTAGTTCAAAGCATGCATTTGGGGCAGGGGTGGAAATGACTTCTTTATGTCTATGCATGCCAAACATAATTCCTCTCTTCTTCTGTGGGGAATCTGTCAATGGTTCTTTTGAACTTTCAGGAGTAACTGTTAAGTATTCAAAATCATAAAGTTAACTGGGTTATCCGCAGTTTTAAAATATTCTTTGCATTGTAATATTTTGGAAATTGCAGTTCAATTTTGCTCCTGTTAATACATGACATTCAACAGTACCATCCCCCTTCCTAACAGGTGTATACTGGCAGGCTGTTATGGTTAGGTTTGTTACTATTAAGGGGATTGATTGATTATTAATAGTAATTATTATTATTGATTTGTGTGTGTGTGTGTGTGTGTATGAACCTTTACTCTTAGTTCAAAATAGTATAGAACACGAAAAAATATACCAAAACTAAGAATATATTTACACCAAAAATTAATTTTAATTGCACTAGAGTGAGTTCGTACTACATTTATGTAGGCTCGAAGTGTCACTCAAACTATCAGCTGCTACTAGAAGTGAAGTTTCAAGGGTAGTTTTTCAATAACTGTGCCAGATTATGCAGATAAAAGCAGTAGATAGCACTGAACACCTAGAAATGTTTTTAGAGAGTAGAATGAGCATTGTAGCTGTGAGGAGCAGAGTGTGTTAAGTGAAGGGGCCATTTTAGTTCAGAATGCTAAAAAAGTGAGTTCTAAAATTATTTGCTTAATTCTAGAAGGTAAAAATTTCTGCAAAGCAAGATAAGGAAAACAAAACACAACTAATAGCCGTATATGAGGAGCAATACACAGCTAGTTCTGATTATTTATTTCTCCTGGTTGGCACAACTGTGCAAAATATTTAGATTTACCGTACTCTCACACAAGGGAGAGTCACAAGGGCTTACCGCCTACTCACATTCAACATGTTGTCTACCAGGACCCTCAGGCCTGCTTTATGCAAAACTCCTTCCTAACCAGTTGTTCCCCAGCAGGTACTGTCACATGAGATTGTTTTGTCCCAGATCTTAGCATTTGTCTTTGCACGAATTTATGAATCTTTTGCCAGCAACTTTTCCAATCTGTTAAGATCACTGTAAGCAGCAGCCTTACCCTCCAGCATATCAAATGTTACCCAGTTTGGTATCAGCTGTGAGCTTTCAAAAGGTGTCTTCTGTCCCATCACCTAGGTTGTTATTGAAGAGGTTTAACAGCATCAGCACCCTGAGCAATGTAATGATAATTGGACATCAGCTGATTTTCCTGCTGCTGATGACAATCTTTTCAGCTAAGATGTACAGTCAGCTTTCCACACACCATTCTTAGTTTTCCTATCGAAACCACACCTCTACATTTTGATTACAAGGATACTCCGAGACAATAGGTGGAAAGCTTTGCTAACATTGACATAAATAACATCCACAGTACTTCCCTCTTCCATTGAGGCAGTTGTCTCGTCAGAGAAGGCAAAGCATTTGATCAGTCCTGGGGATGTAATTTACTAGAAGGGCAGCAAAATTGATGTACATTACATATGACAAATCTAATTATACATTATGGCTTCAAAGTTTCCCTTAAATAGCCAGAAAAGGAAAGTATTCATGTAATATTCCTTTGCGGTGGCTATTATAGTCTCTCATCTGGTACAGGGACATTTATTTGACTCCAAAACGTAAGTTCAAGACAGTGTAAGGAACCTGCTCCAAAAAAAGATAAAGGAATCCATACAACTAAGTTTAAAAGCACTTTACCAAAAACATTCAGATGGAACTCCTCAGATTAATTAAAAAAGCATAGATATTACTTGAAAGGAATATATAAATAACATATTTTTATAAATTTCACAGAAATAAAATATTCTTAATCCTCCTTTTTGTGGGTAAATTTTAGAATGTTAAAAAAAGATATTTTTTCTTAGATAATATTTCTAATCTAAATATTGCCTGAGCAAGGTGTTAAATTGTCAGGCAGTAAGTGTCTCCTTAAACTTGCAATTGGGAATCACAGCGTGTCTTCAGTGCCAGAAGAATTTCATGACAGAGAATCGTGCTTAAGCAGCAAAACTACAACTTCTCATGAAATCTAGCAGCACACTTCCTCCAACACATCTTTATGCAGTAAAATGTCACTGAATTCCGAGACAGTACTCTGCGCTTCAGATTTTGAAGATCAGACCCAAAATAACTTTGCTCCAAAAACTCTGTGAAAAAGTCTTTCTGTTCTGTCAGTGAAAATAGGCTCTCAATGAAATGAAGCCTGCTGTATCTTCTCTATGTTAAGCCTTTTAGAAAAAGAGATTTAGATGTCTTAACTTCTTGTCCCAATAACTTCAGCTATATGGCTGCTCTCTAGAGACTAGATACAGGGTTACGATGCATGCAGCTTGGCTCATCACAAAACTCCTCTGTTGTGCCATTATGATACAGACTGTTCTGTCAGACACAAAATGGACAAGGCAGGTCAAAACAGGAAAAGAATAGAGGTAACACCATAAGAAAGTTAAAAATCAGCATTTTTACTTTCAGCCTAGCTCTTTTTAAATGAGCCATGGACTGGTAAGTGAACCTTAGTGGCATTTGATATTCAGGCATAATCTTTCTTTCCCTCTTATTCATATGCAGCAACATCTGGAGAATGTTATCCTAGTTTAAAAATAGGAAATAACTGTAGGCTAATCAAAATAGGCATCTAACAATGAGAAGCAACCACCTGCACAACATATACTCCATTAGTTTTACAATACAGGGCCTTCTAATTGTTCATACCAGTCTTCCACTCCCTCAGAATAAGACTCTTGGATCTGCTGTGAGTTAAGTATAATTTGGGAAGGTGTGGCTCTATTGTGGCACTCATTTACACTGAAATTTTTATACAGAACCTCAAGAATCAGTGAAGGGTGACTTCAAAAAACTGAAAGCAAACAAAAGGAACTCAAGTCATTGAGTATTAACTGTTTGTCATGAAACAGTAGGAAACAGAGTCCCAACAGGCATTTGCCACAGCACTTTTGGAGTCTTTCAAAGAGAGGCTAAGGTCAGTATTAGTCATGGATGAGCAGCCATTCTCAGGTTGCATGTACCCCTGCATGAACTGGCTTTAACCGAATTCCCAGCTCAAGTTATTAAATCCTTCCAAAACCTCAGTAAGACAGCTCAACTTGATTCTGAAAAAAACCTTTTGCTGTATTTCAACTCACATTTCAAATATTTTAATGCCAGTTCCCAATGGCTGGAGTAAAGGTTTCAGCAATTTTATCAATAAGGAAGTGACCTCATGTTTAAGACAATCGGTTCTTTATTCCATCCTTTTTCATAATACACCCTTTTAGACTATATTGGAAAAATATGGCAATAATTTACTGCTGTAATTTGAAAGCAGTTGACTGATCATCCCATGAAGGTCTTGAAAGTAATGCAGTAGGAGTCCTACACCATCCAAAGAATATCAAATATCCCATGAAAGTTTATTTTATGACTTGTTCCACAGTAGGAAGGCATTAGACAATACAAGTCAAATGACATCCTAGAGTGCGGAAGGCAGCTTTTGGAAAAAGAAAAATACTCGAGAAAGGATAAGAAATAATCTCCATTCAATCCAGCAGGAAGCTTCCCCCCGTTGGCTATTGAGAAGGAAAGGCTGCTCTTTTAGGGAGGTAACTGCTAATAAGGAGAGTGGTGCTGGGGACCGCAGGCAGTGGGTCCGCAAAGGCACTGGGCACGGCGCTGGGATGCGGAGACTGCTCAGCTCCATGGACACATGCAGTTTAACCTGCCGGTGCCTCCGTTTGCCGTCACCCACGCTGGGTGGCCCCATGAAATGCCACCGCAACGTCCGACAGCCATCGCAAGAGCAGCGTGAAGGGCAGGAGCCAGGAGCGGAGGCTCTGCGGAAAGGAGTGATGGAGCCTCGCATTAAAAGCCATAAAACCCCAAGCACATCCCCGCCAAGAATCAACGGAGGAAAACTGCCGGCGTCTCCAAGGAAGGAGAGGCCAGATGCCTTCTTTAACATCAATTTTCAAACCTTTTTATTTGGTTCCTTGTAAAAAAGGGAATTTAAAAGGAAAAGAAATAATGAACTGATTTCTCTTCAGATAATTCGCAAGGGCTCCGAGTGCGTTGTAAATGTATGCCTTTATCCAACAGGCAATTTGATGAATTTCATAGACTGCTTTTGTACTGCTGTTTGCTGAGCAACATCCACTACAGAAATTGTGGCTGGCTTAATGCTCTCTTTAGCACACAGAATAATTGCCCCCTGCAATTTGTTGCCTGGAAAGGTTACCAAAAAAGAAAGGAAAGGAGAGAAGAACAACTTCCATGCCACAAAGATGATCAGAGGGCTGGAGCACCTCTCCTATGAAGACAGGCTGAGAGAGTTTGGGTTGCTCAGCCTGGAGAAGAGAACAGGTCCGCCATGTCCCGCGCTCCGCTGCGCCGCGCGAGGTCGAGCACTATCCCGGCGCACGCCAGGGAGTCGCTCAGCGCGTTGTGGTGATCCACCACCTCAGCCCCTGCCGCGCGCGAGGCCGAGGGCAGCGCGTAGGACGTGGAAGTAAGTGCTGGTGACTCAGGACACCCAGCCTGCCTAGCCCAGGTGTTTTTACATCTGCCCCTTTATCCAACCACAGTGACAAAAATAATAGCAGAATTCCTGACGCCCCATTTTCACCAGCGCTCATATCCTGGTGATGAGCACTCTAAGAACCCATTTCAGGCAGAATAGAAAATTAATGAGGGAATAAAAGAGGTTGAGTTACACATCTTACATCTCAAATATGCCTTGCACAAATCGGCCGTGATGAATTGTTGTATGAAGTCTGGGTAAGGCTCTTCGCTGGTCAGAATACAGATAAAGCATGTGTGGGCTTCTCACATGTTAAACAGAGCTCGTTAAAGGAAAGATGCTGTTTATCCTTTTAATTCCAACCACATCATTCACTCGTCATCTTATTTAGACCCTATTTTTCCCCAGACTGGCAGGTGATATGATTGCATTGGCCTTGATACAATCACAGCTCGCACTCTGCTTGACAATCCAGCAGCAGTGACCAGAGCTTTTGTGCCGACGCAGCTGGGAGAGCGGACTGCCTGCGCACAGAGATCCCACCCCATCAAAACCACGCGGACGGGATAAAAACAAAACCAGGCAACTTTCAGTCAATGAATATACATCTCATTCAAAGCAAAAAGAAGGCTCTCCAGCAGCAATGCCAAACACGCAGATTAATGACAATGCTTTGCCTGTGAAAATGGCCTTGCTGAGTCCAAACACGTTCTCCCGAGATGCCAGATTTTGTAAGTTAGCAAAAATGTTGAGCTGTCTGTTTGCTTTAAACAATTATGTCAGCTCTGCAAGTAAAATATGTTCCCTCGCCTGACCTCCCCGTGCTGCTAGGTAGGGTAGGATTTGGCTGTCTCTTGTTTTAACACAGACATCAGGGGACAGCTGGAGAGTTTCCTTGGGAAAAGCAGGGCACAGCCAGTGAGGGGAGAGGCGAAGGGACCAGAAGCACCGACGGGCTCTTGCAGCAATGTGCTTTATCACCTGCTGCACCACAGCGAAGCCCTAATACCCCAACTTAGGTGCAAGCCCTGGTCAGGTGTGGCTTTAGGTCTTAAGTGCCAAGTAAAAACAGACCTGTTTTGGGAAGGCAGCCCTTTAAATAGAAGATGTCTGGTGCCACAGTTTTTTTAAAATATGGCTAGACATTCCTACGTCTGAAGTAGTTAAGGTATCTGAATGATACCTTAAATGTCATGTTTCTACACA
>JANZYA010000060.1:19630536-19642411 GCA_027575145.1 Gyps rueppelli | reverse complement strand
ATATTCAAACACTTAAGCATTTAAGTCAAATTAAACTCACTTTTTTTCAGAGTGCCTCACACAAAAAAATAATGGGTGCTAGTGAAAACAGTAGCTGGGAAAAAGCTGCCTTTTGGTCTTCCTTCGGGAGAAATCAGGGGGCTGACAACTTCTGCTGCAGTTTGGTTCGGCTATTGAGAATTCATCAAATTTTAAATTCCCTGAAAAGTATGTTTCTGCATCTCCCCAGAACCCCTGAAAAGCTCTGAATGTAGTCAGGATGGGAAGACTGTATGACAAGGAATCAGTAGTTGTGAAAAAAGCAGGAAAAAACGTGAGTTTACTGTTTATTTTATTCTTGCTTTCACAATGAGCCTTCCTTTGAGGTTGTAAAGCATTTAAAACCTTTGTGCCTGGGCACACGGGATACTAAAGAAAGCCAAACTAAGTTAGGATGTTTCCGTGTGAAAGGTAGGCAACAGTAAGGGTGGGAATTTAGCATTTTGTTAATTCCAATTGATACAAAAAGTAGATTTCTATTGAAAAAAAATCTCTAACATCTACACAGAAGGCAATGAGGCAAGGCACCTGATACATTTGACTATATGAGGTTTTAGACAAAAGAAGGAAGCAAGCAGGCTGGCTTGCCTTAGAGATGTCTCTGAACCACTGCAGTGATGAGAAAATCCTTCCTATCTGCCCATACTTCCTTCACCACTTAGAGCATTCAATGCCGAAGAATATTGCTGACCACAGAGACAATTTCTTCTTGTTTAAGTTAATTCATCAAGAAAGATTTTAGGAAACCATTTTAGAAGGATGGCTTCTTCACAGCATTGCTAAATATTTGCCTAATGGTTTGAAAATGAAACCCCAGCTGAATGTTTGGCTGCACTGTCAAACTTCGCATTTGAGAAAATAATCTATCTTGGCCACAAAAACGATAAATATTACTAATAAAAATAGCTTTTGGAAACTATTCCGTTGGCTTCCTTTGGGGATTTTTTACACTGCATGAGAAAAACGTACAAGGATGTAAAAGAAATGTTCCTTTGCATCTTTTCATAACTTATCTAACCCATCCCATGCTATCCTAGCAAACTCATGATTTTCCTCCTTTTTACTATCATAAATATGGCTTCTGTAAACAAAACAAAAAAAACCCTGAACCCTCCTTTTGCCTCTCTCAAAAATAATCACTCTTAGGCTTGTCCAGCTGTTGAAGGTTCCTTTGTCTTCCAGAAAATAATCAAATCTGATCAAAGTTATTCTGTAAAAATTTCATTAAAAATTTAGTTAAGATATACTAGAACCCCACTGAAAGTC
This sequence comes from Gyps rueppelli, assembly GCA_027575145.1. Lineage (NCBI taxonomy): Eukaryota > Metazoa > Chordata > Aves > Accipitriformes > Accipitridae > Gyps > Gyps rueppelli. The sequence goes on along the minus strand of JANZYA010000060.1, from coordinate 19,641,106 downwards.
CACAGATTGCTTCAAACCATCTATGCCAACACCAGATGTTTCATATCAATAAAAAGTAGTCTTTCGCCTGTTGGCAATGAACAAGCAAAAATATAAACAGAAAAAATACAAAGAAGCTACAAAGGTGTATTTAAAAAGCAACTACCACAAAGTTATTCTCACCATAATTCAATATAATTTTACATATTCTTCCAGTCTTCAGTGTTCCCAAAGCTTAAGACCAATTTTAGTGATCTTATAGGGGTACAGTGTGAATAGAGTGAAATATAACTGAAAATATACAGAAATACACAAAAAGCTAATGTTTCTCGTTCAGTAACACTTGAGCTAAAAAAAGCTGTAGTTATCAAAGTGCAGTGCATTATCAAAGGTGGCTGTATAATAAATTTCCTTACTTGTTGGAAAAAAGTAGCTAAAACATGTATATTCCAACAAGATGTGTGTATTTCTAAGAAATGAACAGTCACTTTCACTAAACTTCTTGTAACATATAGTGAGCTATTATTTCTTCTACATTATTTGATTTTTCCGACAAAAATGTACTGCAAACCATTATGCTGTATTTTCTCTATTTATTACTTAAAATAATATAAAATTTGTAAAACATGGATTTGGTTTTATTTATTTGGGTGGAAAGGCGAGGAAGGAAGAATGTCTTGGTTAAAAAGGGTAAGTGGTATTTTGCCACATGAAGTATTTCAGTGATAAAATGAGCATTCTTAATGCAGAGCCTCAGTGGTTTATAAATAATGTTGCATAAGGTGACTGCGATTATTAGCTCAATGTACTTAACACTGATTTTCAAGGACCCTACATATGCATTTCTCCCCCCTTTGCTGTGGAAGTTAGCAGTGCCAAAATCACAGTCTTTATCTCCTGTTCCTAAAATGAGCAGTAGGTGCTCTTCTTCTCACGCTTCATTTGAGTCAATGTTGCCTCCTTACTCTGAAAAACAAGTGCCCTGCTCTTTCCCCTTCCCCAGTCTAATCCTTCAGGGCTCCTTAGTGCGACTTGCAGAAGAGAGAAAGGTGAGGAGGAATTAAGTTGCATGGTCGGAGAGGTGGGCATGGGCAGGAGAGGACATGTCTCCATTGCTCAGGGCCGCTGTTGGCTGTAATCGCCCCAGGCAGGGGATTACAGCTGCACAGCCAAAGCTGGGCCTCTGTGGCCAGGCACCTCAGCCGGGGTGAGGGGCGGCCTGTCCCCGGCGCATTAGGGCCGGAGCCCCGCAGCCTGCAGAGGCCTTGGCTGTCCCCATATCTCCCTAGGCCTCGGATTCGCTACCAGAACGTGGCTCGATGGCATGGCGGTAGGTCCCCTTGTCCCTGGCAGGCCCGGGGTCCCGTCTTCATCACCCCCAGGCACGCACAGCCTTGGCACTCTCCGGCAAACCCGCTGCCCCCAGAGCCGGTAGAGCCTCCCGGGGAGGCCGCCCTCCTCTCCCTGCCCCGCAGGGTTAGGCAGCAGTTCCGCCTTTCCCGTCTCCTGTGGCAGCGCAGGGTGAATAATCCCGACAGCGAGGCAGCCTCTTCCTTTGAAGTGTGCTGGTGCCTCCACACCCCCACACATGCTTGGGAGAGCACGGCACAACGAATGCAAAAAGCAGCCTCATCGCTGGTTCCAAAGCATAAATGGATAGCAGAGTTGTACTGGAACAAATGTGTGGACAGGAAAGGACTGGGCAATATTGCTGCATTTACCTACAGCATGTACAAGTGCAGAAGTGTGTGCTCCTATGCGAATCTGTCTGGCTGAATGACAGGGAGGTTGATTATAATTTTTACCAGTATTTAGGCGAAGACTTAATAATTCTGTCCTCCTGCAGTATTTTGGAAGGGAGAAAAGGAGGAGAGAGAGATGAGTGAAATATTTCAGGACATGCTTTTAGAATCCTCTTACATTTAAAGGCAAGTCTGATTTTTTCGCTGCAAATATTTTGCTATTGCAGCGAGAATGAAAACGAATATAAAATATGGGGTAGTTCTATTAAGGCATGAATGTAGGATTAATGGGAAAATTGACTTCCATGAACTTCACATGTTTACAGGAGCTGGATCAATATTTGATATATGAGACCATCTTACTGTAATATTTTACCACAGTGCTTTTTGATTGCTGCCATTTTTCAGAGAGCAATTTTTTTTTTTTTCCTCTTTCCCTTAGGGCTCAATTACCCTGCCCAAATTCATGAAGTCCTGAAGCAGTAAAACAGGAGCCTAAAACAGCGTAGTACTTCACCAGTTCCCATCTAAAGAACTGACTGTCTTTCTCGTCTTCTGCCCCATGCAGATCGTTCGAGCTTATTTTTAAGAAACCTGCGCTCACTATGTAGCTGGGAAAATAGTGCTGTTTGAAGCTGTCCTGTTGCTGCTAGTCATCAGGGACTCTGCAATAGTTCTGCCCTCCCTTTTGCCTTCCTCTCTGTTTTTAATCAAGACAAACTGCTATGAGACTTCATGTTCCAAAGTTGCCCTGCAAGCTTCCTATTTCATATCCACTGCTTGCAGACCTGTGTGGCGCTCTGGCTGCCCTGTGATGTTTTCATGCCGGGCACTCTTGATATACTTTGTGGCAAAGCATTTTCCTTCCAAGCAGAAGTAACTTAGGCAGTCCTGCATAGCTGGGAAATTGAATGTGGGTGGAAGATGTCAATGGTGTTCCTGATAGTTGATGTCCTGTGTTGTGCTACAGAAAGCAATTCTTCATAGTCGTAGTGAAACTATATTTACTGGTGGTTTCTGGTGTATGGTAAATATGGTAGGTGCCGCAAGTGAAGTAACAAACGGAAATGCTGCTGATGCTGTAGATGCTCCTCAATTGCTGACGAGCTCTGTATCTACAGGCCCAGTGTTGTGCTAACAGGGGAAGTACTGGCTTCTCTGCACTGGTGTTTCAAATTTCTGACCTGAAGAGAGCATCCTTCCTGGGGAGAGGCGGAGACTTTGGTTTTCAGTGCTTGCTCAATTCTTGGCATTTAGGCTGAGACTGCTGACCAATTAGTGCTAATTGTGCTGGGTTTCGGGATGTGGTCCTAGAACAGTCATATGAGGTCACTGCTTTCTGTCACCTGCCATCTTTGGACTTGGTTTGAACTATGCTTTTTTTTCTTTTCTTTTTTTTTTTTTTTTTTCCTTTTAAGGAAGAATGCATTATTAACCCTGAACTAATCAGTCACCCTTCATGTTTAATTTTGAATGTTCCATATCAAATACTGTAACTCTCTTGGTTAATATTCTCTCTTATTGTTTGCTACAAAGAGAAGTATTCATTTTCTGCAAGTTCCAACACTGCAAACTAGTGCAAACTAGTTGAAACCATGTCTTTCTCCTCTTTCTGTTACTGAAAGCAAGTTTTAAACTTCAGAGTTTAAATGAAAGTTACCCCCTTCTTAATGTTTGGGTTCCTCTGAGATTAGGATGGAGGCATAATAAAGGAATAAAAATTACAGATTACACAAAATACATCCTGCCCCCTACCCCTGCTTAGTATTTCTTTATTAGCAAGCACAACACTTTCCTCTTTTGGAAGAGGGGAAAAATGAGGCGAGAAAGAAAAAAGAAAACCCTCTCAATGGAATTTCACTTCTTTGCTATGTGTTTGCATTAGGAGCTAACAGCAGTCCCTCAGCTATTTTCACTGAAATAGCTATATATCTATTTGCAGGCCATTATCTGTCACTTCATATAGCCCAATAGTGCAGTGATAAACTAGCTCTGGAATTTCTTCCAATAGCCATCAATGAGAAGAATATAGTCCAGATTGAATTCAACCCAGCACACACAAGAAATACACGGGGCTGATACAAGCATTTTTAGAGACCACATAGTAGAAAGGAGGAATCATATTAATCCTGCTTGCAATTTTCTCCAGAAAGATGCCATTTTTAAATTCCTGTGAAGATCCTGATTAAGGCAGACTATTCCAGAGCAGCAGATTCTGGAATCAATTAACAAAACAATTCTTATTAACACAGGGAATCTCCAGACATTACCAAGGAAGCACAGAATCTTTTCAGAAAAGCCCGCAAGGAAAATATACTTTAATATCAAATTGTATCCTCCAGCATATGCAGAGATTGCCTCAAATCTCAAATGCATCTTATGTGAAACAGAGGCTAGCACTGCAGAACAACACAATAAGAATTTAAGACAGGAAGTGCAGATAATTTATCTGAATAAAGCTTCCAGGAGAATAACTGATTTACGTTGATAATGATCCAAGCTGGAACCTGACCAGGATGCAGGAGTTAGCAGCATCACTACCCACAATAGGTTCATTATTCATGAAAAACAACAGGGTGTTTTTACAGATGAAAATAGGTTAAAATGTTAGCTTTATGCTTCAGCCAAAAGACCCTGTTTTGCCAGAGATCTGTTCTTGAATTACCTCTAGAGCAACCCAGGAATAGGTGCTATGTTTTTCAACCAGGACTATCATTATTCATGCAAGCACATAAGAGACACAATGAGTTAAATTTCACAGAAGAGTCTATGGTCTTTAATGTCACACAGCCTCTATTCCTCTATTCATACAAGAATTGCAAAATCCATAAACTGATGCAGAGAGAGAGAAAAAAGTAGTGAAATGTTCACAGCTACAAAAATACATATATGGGGGGAAAGAGAAAAAAAGAAAAATGAAAACCTGAAAGTAGAGATGGTGTAACTGACTACCGCTAAAAACAAGGTCAGCACTTTCCACTGGAGACTATTTGATTTACACTATTTTGTTTCAATTGAAAAACAAAATCTTTCCTTGGCAGATTCTGCTCTACACAGTCTATTACAGATACTTCTGAGATACCCAGCATCATTTATAAAGGGACACTTATTACTGCTGAACGTGAACATTTTGTTAAATTTCCCAAAGTTCCAAGAGGAAATATGTGCAACGCTACACAAGGGTGTATTCAGTTAGTTGTTGAAGTCAAGAGCCTGGACAACCTGCGTAGTCCTGGAGGAGAGGTGTGCTACTGATCGAGATGCTCCGAGTCTCCCTCGAAGAATGCATTGGCTGTCCTGGACCCACAATCCCCCACTTATCCAGAGGCTTAAAGCCAGGAATATCCCGCGACGGACCACTCTGTTTTTACCCTTTACTGGCTTCACTTCTTCAAACTCCTGCAGAGCTACTCCAAATTCACGCTGGTGTAAATCAGATCAGGGGAAGACTCCATTATGTATCTTGACTGCCCCTATTTATCTAATGGGATACAAAGAGGCTTTTTTTTCTTTCTGTTAGGGTAGAACAACGAAGCACTAAAACATTTAGGTCCCAGTGGTCATTGTAGATATGCACAACTAAGTATCACTGCTTGCAATTTCTTTTTGTGTTATATAGCACAAAACGACCGGCAGTAATGCACATTTGATGCATATGAATGCATGTCTTTGAAAGAGGACATTGTGGTTGTAGAAACCATCACTACATTTACCACGCTCTGCATGTAGTAAAGCTATACTGCTTCATGCTTTAAACAAGGCAACTCCTGCACCTGGAGCACCAAACTGGAGTAGTGGAAAACTTCAGGAGGGTTAACTGGTCTCATTTTGATCAATTTTGGGTTTATCTCACTGCCTCTCCAGGTAATAAAGTAAGATGCCTGTAGATGGTGTGGAAAGACATGCTATACATACTTTCAATGACAAAAATTGTCTATCCATAAAATCCATCACAAGCAGCTTGAACTATATACCCTGAAAAAAGCAGACAGATTTTTCCAAAACACACACAATTTTTTTTTTCACATCCATCATCTATATGTCATTATAAAAATTGGACAGAACAGGTGCTTTTACATTGAAGAAGGCAGATTCATATCTGCAGAAACATCTTGCTAACTTGGATAGGCTTCACCAAATTGTTTCAGTCAAGAACAGAAATGTACAAAACCCAGTAATCATCATTTCCAAAATATTTGGCTTCAACTGAAACCAAGTCCATTTTTTGAAGTCTGAAACTATTTAAAAAGCTTTTATTTTTAATCCTCTAATTTGCTGGTTGATCCCTATCTAATCTGTAAAACCTTTTTGGAACTACATCTGAAATGAAAGATTAGCAAGTCACACAGCTCCCATCATTTCTGATCATATGTGTTTTTGAAGTCATGCAGCATGATGTTCTGGGATATACAATTTGGTGGTTTTGTTTTTTTTTTTCTTTTTTCTGATTCTTCTTGAACAGATTCATAGAAAAGGATTCAGGTAAATTTCGCAGCTACTCTGTAGTGTCTTTTGGCGTTATTTTCTTTTGTTTTCTACTGAAGTCGTGAAAGAAAATTAAAGAGTCTTATACATGCTTTCTACTATAGACAAAGATCAAGTAAGATGTAAGACAGACCATACTTTCTTTAACCTTGCTCCCACCCTACCTTCACCCTTCACATCTTATGCAAATGCTATACTCCAAGCCAATACTGAATTTCATTAATCACAACACCAATTTATATAAAGTTTATTTTTAATATCACAGCATAGCTTCTCAGTAATTTTCTTTATGCTTTTGAAAAATTGAAGTTGTTCATATCAATCACTCTGTACTTTTACACAATTAGCTGCTGTGAAAATATTTTTAGTCATCTATTTTAAAGAACGAAATAACAACCCTGTCTCTGCAGAGCACTCATAGATATTCAGAGCTTGTGATTCTGCCATGACCTGCTGAATTGGTCGTGGTTCATTAGGTCATGGTTTGAGGAGCTGCAGATGTTTGGACATGGAGTTTTAATTTGATCCATTATAGTAATTTAGGCCAGCTATGAAACTATGATCTGGGTCCATATCTAAATTCTGAAAATGTTACAGTCCCATCAGTGCTAAAATTATTAAATGATACATATTTTGGATATTTGGGATTGCTGTCTTCTACACTACTGGTTGCAACTGCCACTACAAAGCATTAATGTCATGATATCTTTTCTGTTAGCCATTTATAAAATGCCCACAGCCATAAGCATCATTCTCAGGGACAACAAAAAAACCAATCATAGTGCAGTATTTAATAGCAATGTGTTTAATTCTAAATACTAATTAACACAAAAGGGTTGCTGAAATTTGTGTCCTGCTAAGTCAGACCCCAGAAGTTGTGCAGTTTCAACTCTGATTCCAGTAAGCTTAGAAGTAGCCTGTGGGAAATGCAGAAGCTGTAACTAAAATTGTTTCAATTTTTAGAAGGGGCCTTTGAAGACTTAGAGTTATGACGTTGATATATTTGAGAAAAAATAATTACAATGAGCAATGATTTCCAGTTTTGTTTTAGCATACTTGTGAAGCATTCAGTCTGTACAATCACCTATATTTTTCCAAATTCAATCAGATAATAAAATGTGTGGAGTCAGAAAAGACCATTGCTTATTACATTGTCTCTGGGGAAAGGACTGTCTGGTAGAAGATTCTTACTTCATTTGGCTGCTGTTGACTCATCCAGCTGATGTTATTTGAATTTACACAAGAATTGAATTTGGTACTGAAATAATAAAATGTTTGTTCTAAAAAAAAAAAAAAAAGGAGAAAGAGTATGTGGAAAATTTTATTTTATGACAATGAGACTAATACCTGTAAACTAAAATTGTTGCAGGAAATGTAGGCTTTTTGGAAAAGAAAAAAAAAAGAGAAAAGATACTGGATTGGATCTTGAATCTTCTAGGCTTGAAATTCTAAACAATAACGCTGAGAATTTATGACTGCATCATTTTGCATATCTCAAACCAGCATTTCCTTGTCCCATAAATAGAGATTTTTTTTCTGGTATTGATTAGTCTTTTCTACTTCTCAGTGACTCAGACTCCTTGTTTATATCTATATCTATGTCTATCTAATAGCTGTCTCAGGATATGAAGTTTCATTCTTGAAAGTGCAGATATGTTCTCTTGCAAATATCACAGTGGAATTTAGAAAGCGATGTTTACCCATGTCAGCTAAGCAAAAGCACTCAGAACTGGCTATCTCTATGTTCAATGAAGTCAGTGGTAAAAAAACACCACAAAATACATTCTATAAGATCTTGATGTGCTTGTAATATGTGTCCATATATAATTTGTTTTAGTGATGAATTTATGAATGTCAGAAAATTTGGATAAACTCAGACATATAATTTATCCAATGGGCAGCTAATCCATGATAAGTGCAACAGGCCCCAGGAAAGGAAACTGCAAAGTGTTGCCCATGTTAACAAATGATGTTATCTTGCCTTTTCAATTTCTTCAGTTATCCTGATTTAGTTTTGACAATTCAATTAATCAAAGAAAATTGTCCCTTTTAAAATTTTCTGTTTAGCCTACTATTCACTGATGATATAAAAAAGAAACTAGGTATTTTAACTGCAGCATTCAATTTTCAGCACTGAGAGTATTTGTTTGTTTCTTTGTTTTTGATCAAAGTTGTGGTGCAATGAATGCCAGGCTACTATTTCCCATGTATACCTTGCACTCTGCTGAATGAAAGTGCTATGGCAATTTTATATCAAAAAAGACTTTAGAGTTGTTGCCTATATCTAGACATAGTAAAATGCATAAAGGTGTTCTTTTATGCCACCTTTCCCATGTTGAGCCTGGACAGAACTGTAGAAAGCTGACTATCCCTAGCCCAGCTACATGTCTTTTGAACTTTCCCTGAAAGCCAAGCTTTGCCTATCTTTTTCTGTGGGCTTTCATACCGTGAGACTTGATTCAAATGTTCCTGATTATTCAGATAACTGTTCAGATAATTGTTCAGATTATTCAGATAACCTAAAAAAAAAAAAAAAAAAAGGAAAAAAAAGCAATTTGGACTGCTTTCATCCCCTTTTTTGAGAGGTCTTAGAGGAGTACTCAGAGAAAAATGGGTCAAATCTCAGAAGACACTTAATGAGGCAGATATTGACCCAGTTCAGTAGGAAAGGAAAAAAAAAAATAATGGGACACAAACAAGCCATCCAAAAGAGAACATTCTCCAATATACCATTCAAGTCAGTATTAGAAGAAAAAATTTCTTATCCTTACACCAACTATTAAATAACCATTCACCCAGGTTAAATATTAAATTAGCTTCTAGCAATGCCATCAGTATGTACAGCAGTATCTCTATTTTAGAGATACTAACAAGTCCATACATCCAAAGTATTTTGGTAGATTGGAGGTTTAAAAAATTTTAAACAAACCCAAATTATTACCCCCAAATTAATTTCTACATTATATTAAAGAAAAACTTCATTGGCGTTGTATGTCTCAGATCTTTAATTAGTCAAAAAGCAATATAGATTAATTGGGATGTGTGGGGTCTGTGTGTGGGGTGATGTAGTATGTAGGCATGCAGAGGAGGAGAGGCGTTTCTGCAGTAATGGCTGGCAGAAATGAAAAATAAACCTTGTAAAAGCCACACAGTGCATAATTTTACATTTAAATAATTAGTTCTCAGACTGGCACTCTGGATCTTGATTTTCATAAACTAAATTTGAGAAATGTAAATGAAAAATATCAAGTCAAAGTGTTTATTTGACTGAAAGGAAAATTAGAGGCAAATCTGAGCAATGCCGTGCTCCACCAAAAATTGTGTCCTACTTGCATATAAATCTCAGCTTGCATTTCCTGCAAATCTTACAAATCTTAATGCTAAGATGAAGGAAACTGGTTCTGATAATTAAACACATTTTTGCATTTTTTTGATTATTTCTTTTTAAGGTCACTGGCTTTTTGGTGAGGTTACTCGACTGTTAATCTTTTGGAGAGAAAATTGATACTCAGAAAAATCTTCAGTTGGGGCAAGAAACACTTTATTTTACTAATGGGCAGCATCAGATAGTTTAATCAGCTTTACATATTTTCATTTCTAGTGCTGAGTTCAGTTTCAGATTTTGATGATACTTAATTAGTTTGAATAACAGTGTTAGCATCTGGCCCCTACTGAGTCGTTTAAAGATATTAGCTCTACTTTTGGAGCTTTTTGAAAAATTATTTGAAATGCAGTGTCAGCATATTCCTTTCAGATTTTCTATTGCCGTTTCAGATTTCCCTTCAGCATCAAATTATCTAGGGGAAATAGGTGTTAACGGCAACCATCCTTCAGAAGTAATAGGCTACAAAATCAGTAACGGGAAATTCCCGTGTTGAGCATACTGTATACCCAGAATGAATGAAAATCCATGAGGGGTCACGATTTCCCCTTCTACAGGATCATCCTGCAGGAAGAACAGTTTGCCCAAAACAAAATGCATTTAACAAAGCTTTTGGATTGTAAATACTAGGACACGCTTATGTTTAACAAAATAACCTTTGAAGTTGCCTATAAGCTGCTCTCTTGATTAATTTAAAATTTTAGGTTTACACACCCCGCAATAAACTTTTTTTTTATTAACGTTTTATTGCAACTGAACTTCATGGCTTTTGTGCTCGCCTAATACCAACGCGGTAACTGCTCCGAGGCAGGTGTTCCGAAGGATGCCCTGAATCAACAGAGGCAAGTCTGACCTAAGTCAGAAATCGCCATAAAAGAAAGAAAAAAAAAAAAAAGAAAGAAAAAAAATCCACCTCAAATCCTTATCCATCTTACCAGCTCCTGCCTAATGAGCTTTGTTTCCTTTTTCATTCTCTTCAAGG
>JANZYA010000060.1:17687440-17698243 GCA_027575145.1 Gyps rueppelli | reverse complement strand
AGACTGGCGCTGGGAAGACAGGAGGCATGATCAAAAGCCTCAGTATTCCTTAGGAAACAAAATCCTTTTTTTTTTTTTTTACTTTTTAGCTGCACACGTTCTGAAGCTAGTTGCCCTTTCCAGATCACCATTACCGTATACCTGAGAGTGAGAAAACAGCATTTTCTGCAAAAAATTGGATTTTGCTTGAAACTGAATTTTCCATTGGAAAACTAGTTCTGACAGAAAAATTTCTAATGGATCTATGCTTGCTCCTTCTCCACATTTCTTAAGTGAGAACTGCAGTTCCTACCTGCTTCAGCAACACACATACAGTTTCTCAATGGCTCAACCTAAAAGTATAAATGAGAAGTACAATTGAAATTACAAGTAATTTTATGTTATGGAAACATGAAAAACACTGGGGTGGATGAAAATTAAGAAGCTAAGAAGTGTTACGTTTTGAGGATAATCTGATAAGTCAAAGATGACATTTTGAAATTTTTAGCACTTGCACAGAAAGTCAAAAAAGTTTTCCAGATGTTTTTAATTAAAAGAATTCTAACAAGCTCTGGTTGGGAAAAGTGAGTACTCGCATTTCTATCTAACATCAAAATAAAGACAGGATTGCTTGACGCATTTTGGACATTTTAGTAGAGGTCATTTTTTGTTTTCTCCAAGCCTGTTCACCCATCTGTGACCTTTTCAAATACCATTAATCGAAAATGTTACACCAGTAGCAAGAAAAAACCCCCTTTTTTTAAAGGAAAAAGCATGTTGTTTGGCAAAGTAATAAAAGCAGAAGAAATCTGACTATGAAAGAGAGTGTAACAGATAACAAAGCTAGAGATTAGAGATCAATGGTTTCATCCTTAGGGTTGTTTGCAACTTATGATATGACCTTATGCTAGACAGCCAGTCAGCTGGAAGGCAGTGAAATGATGATTTCATGCGAAAGACATTGGACAGGGTCCTGAAGTTCTGGATTCAGTCCTCTGTGGGTGAAACTCTGTGTATGACCACATGTCAGTTGGCCGGTTCTCCTGTTACAAGGATGACGATACTTCAGGGCAGAGGCTGATTTCTTAGTGTGTGTCTCAGCAGCACTTGGCACAGTCCCACTACTACATCCCACCACTTACTGGATCTTGTAGGTTTGCCTCGGTTAGGAAGTTGTCCCACTTTGCCAGAAACATTTTTGATATTTCACATAGAAATTGTAAGTCTGTTTCAGTAGGAACCAAATACAGTTGAATATTTTACATGCAGAAATTCCACCAGAATCCCTAGTATCTTAGAGTTTTGTGGGAGAGCAAAGTTCAAGTCCCTGCTTAATGTTCAAGTCCCTATAGCCCGTGCTAGTGGATAGTCAGGTGTCCTTTTGCTCTGTTTTGGCCAGAAATGCCATCACAGACTTGGCCAGCCTTCCCATAAAACTCAGCAAAACCAACCTTCTCTCCAGTTGCAATTTTAATTGCTTTACTTTCTGAAAATGTATTTTGTTGGAAGATACTCAGCCAGCTCTATTCTGGGTACTACTGTGGTATTAACTGTAAACAATAATTATGAGGAGAGGATTTTAAAAATCTCCGCAGCTTCTGATTAGGATAAAGACCTAGGTTAAACTTTCCTGGAACATTGGAAAACACTAGTTAAATTTTTCTGGTGCAGTGCTTTGTTATGTCTGGATTACCCTGTTTCATGGGCATGCAGACCCTAGAAAGGCAGTGACTTAGCAGAAAATGCATATCAGAGGGGAAAAGTTGCTCTTCGGGAGAAAGTTGAAATTAGTATGCTGGATTTACCCTAGGTGAGAGCAGACCTTGTCATTAACTTTGCTATGTATGTCACAAGATGGTCACAAGATGTTTTGCCTACATTTTCATAGCCTTTCAAAGTCCACAAGAAGATGCCCATGTCATTGCCATGGAAAGTCTGGATACTCATCAGGAAACAGCCAACACAGACATTTTGAAGCTAATCCGTGAAGAATAATCCACGAACAACTCCCATTAAAATGGTGGCTGCTTAGGAGGTGGAGATTTCATTTTTAATGCTGATCTTTTCTCCCTGCAGAATATTGCTCCCACCTTATCAATATTTTAGTAAAGAAAGAGAAACCTTCTGCAGCTGTAGAGGCAATTTGGAGGGATTAAAAATTTATCCTGTTTTGAGCAAAGCTTTCAGCAGGTGCTAGAATCCACCAACAAATGGGACTCTTGACCTCATCACTTACAGTGGAGCAGATCATTTATATAAACAAGTTATTTAGGTGCTTAGACAGTTTTCTTTAATGTACTTTGTGCTTGATTAATAAGGCCTCCCTCGACCTTTTGCACAACAGATAATAGAGGGTGTTTGAGAAGGGGGAGAAGCAAAGCATAGTCTTGGGGTTGAAGCAATACACTGGAAATTTCGATTCTATGCAGAGCTTTTCTACAGATGTTTAGGGCGCTTGAGCATGGAAACTAAAGACTCTGGGTCCTCACAGAGGACACACCCTGGGACACTTCATCACACCCTCACCAGATTTTCCTCCATGTGTCTTGGTCAAGGATAATGGTACAGCCATCGCTGGAGACCATTTGCTCTGCCCTGATCTTGAGTCTGCTTTATTGGTCCCTTGGCAGCAGTCAGAGGAGCCTGAAGGGCAGCGTTAGCCTGAGCCAGAAGCCACTGGCCCTGAGGGACTGCTGCATCATCCAGGCACTGACAGGGCGCTGAGTCCTGGCTGGGGTCCCTATGCAGGCAGGAGTCGTGTGTGGTGGTGTGAAAAGCTGCCGTGCTCTGATAACTGGCCTGAGAGGGGATGCACGTATGGAGTAACAAATGCAAACACTTCTGCTGAGTGCCACTAACCTATCTGCCCCAATACATCATCGACTGATGTCAGAGACCACGTGAACCACCATAGCGGGCCTCCAGTGGACAGGTCATTTATGGCTTTCCGTTGATCATCACCTGCAGCCTTGTCTGTCAGAACAAACAAGCGGGGGCTGAACTCTGGATGTATGAGTTGCCCCATGGAGAAATTTGAATGCAATGATGTCTCTGTCAGTTGATAAGAAGTGATTCTGCTGGTTAATTGCCTCAAAAGTGTTAACTAACAGCTCATTAGTCTTAAAGATACAAACTTGGTAACCCTTTTTATGTGGCATGGAATGAGAAGTGAATAAATAATTGCATGCTGAGACCTGCCACTGAGAGATGTAAGATGTTGGTTTAAGATAAAGACAAACAAAACCTGACTGAAATATTTGGGAAGATGCAAAAGATACAAGTCACAACCTCAGTTTGCAATACAAACCCAAGCCCAGCTTTTCTGTAATGGGTATTTTGATAGGAGTAACAAGTAATAGCCAACTTGTCTGTGCTGAGAGTTAGCCCCAGTACAGAAACAAAACCACCCTGCTCTTAATTTAGTAATTAAAAAAGAATACCATAGAGAGGTTGATTGGGAGATTGTATCAAATGCTGGAGCTTTCCTTATTGCTCATCAACTTATCCTCTCCTACAGTTTATGGGTGCTTCTTCAATCACTACAGCTATAAATTACCTTCTTGGCAAACTGCCCTAGATCTGGTTTGGGCAGAACCTCTGGGCCTGGCAGTAACTGTTCAGTTCAGGCCATTCAGCAGTGGTATGGCAGGCAAAGAAAAATAAAGAAATCATTACTGTGGCTTTGTTAAACTGATGGATATCTATGGATCTGGAGCACAGACCTTTGGTTCCTCCGGTGATATTAAGGGATGTGTAAATAGGATACACCACTGCGTGGTAGCTGCTGCTTAAAATCAAAGCATGAGTTTTTTGTTTGTTTTTGTTTCCTAAATCACAAGTGGTTTCTGCTTTTGCAGGACAAAAGAGAACGCACTGAAGAACCCAGATCTAGCACTCGCACTTTGGGCTCTACCTAAGTGTAGAAATGCAAACATAACTTTCTCTTTCCATATCGATTTTTAAAATTACCACTACTTGTTAACTTCCAAGTACAAAGCACAAAAACTAATTCACACAGCATTCTATAGCCATCAACGTTATTAGAGAGAACAAAAGAGACCTTCTCAAAGTCCATTTCAAAAACGTTTGGTTTTGCCACCTGGGCCCACAAGAAACTTCTGTGTAAACTTCTACAAGGAGTAAACACCTCCAGTCTCTGGCCTCTACACAGAACTTAAGGCATGGGGTAAAGCAAGTGACAATGAACTGTCAATTAGACATGAATTCTTGTGTCTCTGGGCTAGTCTTGCATGAACAAGAGAAGAAGATGTGTAACTACAGTGGCTTTTCAGAAATTCAGTGGAAATTAAGAGAGAAAAGCAAGGATTATATCAAGGGAAAAAATCAAGAAGAAATAGGAAACACATGCACATACATACACGCACACACATGCTCTGTGAAGCACTTAAAAAGTCCTGTGTTTCTCTTTAACAGTGTTGGTATGAATTTGAAACACAAGAAATGGTATATGAACTGCAGCACTAGGTGGGCTTGTGTTATAGTTTTGCTTTTGATATTAATAATAATATTAATATTAATATTCTCAGAATTTTTAAACAGTCCACTTGGTAGGAGGTAGCACAATTTCTCCAGTCACTACCCTTTCATGAACGCATCCTAAATTTTAGGGCCATCATACGTGCTGCTCTCCTCACTATCCTTGCCTCGGCTGTGTCTTACCTAAGCTTGAAAGAGACTGTTTAGCCCAGAAAATTTTATGTTTAAACCCCCCCATTTGTACCCCTAGAACATCAAATGTCTAAGCTACACTAGGTCCTCTGCCATTCCCCAATAGCATGTGGAGGAAGACGCAGCAGGAAAAAAATGTGAGCAAAGAAATGTCTATGACACTGGAGGAAAATGTTATAGCTGTTTTGTCCTGCATTTTCACAGTATGTATGCAGCTCATGCTCTTGGAAAATGGAGAAAAGCATACTCTGTTTCTCACTTTGGGCTCAAATTCCTAAAAGGCTTGTAATAGAAATGCTAAAAAGTCAGCTCAATGCTTTTTTAGTACATATTGTGCTCCCTACTTAAATATATATGGTATCTGTATTTTTAACCTAATTTCTCAGCTGCAAGAATCGAATTCACTGTCATTGCAAGCCATCATGTTTTAAGAATTGGACCACTTTTCCAGAGTCGTCATAATAAATTTAAATGTCATTGGATGTTGAAATATGTCAGTCATGAAAAAGCTATACTTATGTATAGTGTTTTTCCCCATCCTATCCTTACCAGTCTATATTTTTTTTGATCACTTTTAGTAATTCTTTGCTGGTGATAAGTTTATCTCTGAGTATGTGGCATCATGGGCAAGATAGTTGAAGTACTGTCTACTAGAGTATTCAAGAAACAAGTGGCTAACTGGCAGATTTCCTACATTATATCTGACCCGTCCCGGAGGCGGTAGCCGGCCCCGCTTGCCGTGGCTCTGCAGCCCCTTCCCTCGGCACGTGGCCGGGTGTGCACGTGGCCATCGGTGTCTCCCACCTTCGGGCGCTCATCCGGCCTCAGCATGTAGGAAGGGCTTCAGAGGAGTGCTGAGCACACAATCTCTAATCTAGGAGGTGTGGAGATTAGAGGGAAATTGGGTAAGGAATTCACAATGAAGGCTATGAAATAAATTGGCCGAGTAAGACGTAAGCAAGAATTAATGCCCAAATAATATTGTTTTAATTTCTTGATTTTCTGTGCTTGGATGTTGTTTTGTTTGGAAAGTGTAGAGGTGAAATTCTCCCAAATTCATCTCTCTGCTTTGTCCTGTGTGATACCTTCCCCTGTGATACTCTCCATTTTAATAAATCTCCAAATGTGTGGAAGGGCCAGGGCTGGAGGAATTCATTATCCCTCCATTAAAGCAATGGCTGTGTATTGAGAAACTGCAAAACATTTCCCGTAAAGCACTATTTCTACAGAAAGGCTTGCTCTCTAGGAAAGATCCTTTGGCAAGGGGCAGTATCAAAAGGTGGGATGTGTCCTCTGGGCAGACCCTTCTTGCTTCAGGCTGGTTCGGCCTGATCTCTTGGGTTTGGAGGACCGCAGAAAGATTAAAATTGTAACATATGATGGACTGATGAAAGGGGAGTACTGTGAAGAGCAATACTTTCTTAGAGCGCCCACTTTCTTAGGGCTTTCGAGGCCTAAGGAAAATGTCAAAATCTAGCCATTTGCTTCTGCATCAGAGATGCGCACTTGCTGTCTCACAGCACAGGGCTGTTGAACTCAAGTCAAAGGTGCGAGTTGCTCCCACTGTTGAGGACTTCAGTGGAGAAACACTGCAATGGGAAACCACCTTTTCATAGGAATCACTCTCTAACTCACTGCCCACTTTTGCCTATTTAAGGCATGTGGTAGATGTATACAAAAAATATATTAGATTTTCAGCATGATATAGTTTTAAATAATTGCATAAGATGGGGCCCCAAAATTGCTGGCTTTCAAGCAGTTGGCTTCATTGGGATGTCTGGATTTACTAGTCCTCCTCAGGTAGTACAGTAATGCATGTGCTTATGGGATTACATGATAGTGGAGTTAGATCACACAAAAAACCTGCCCAGGAGCTGGGTCCTGGGGATGAAGTCTTGCAGAAAGTGTTGTAGTGTGGGAAAGTATGGGATCGATGATAAACTTTTAGAAATCTCTGAGATTAGTTACACTTCTGGTGAGTGTGAGGTTAAGAGAGAAGGAAACCCCATTATGAACAAAAAATAATTTCTCAGGAATTGCTCTCAAAAGAAACAGTCACAGTAAAGCTGCATTTCCTTTCTTTAAGCATGCATACATTTTTTCTCTTTAGAATCTCTGATTGTTCAGCTGAAGAACCCATAAGGACTGCTGGCACGAAGGGGTGCTGGACAATTTCAGGCGTTATAAAAAGAAACCATTTTTTGCTTACGCTGGTTCCTGGAAGGTCGCAGTTGTTCTCTCCTTTTATGAGCCCGATCCTGTCATTTCTTTATCTTTAGAGCCAGCTTTGGCTTTTTTCTTTCACCTTTAGTCTTCTTGTTTTACTTCTATGTTAGTCCTCCTCCTTGCTTGAAGGTGGGAGGGCTGTAAGCCTTATCCATGCCTGGTACAAAGTGCAAATGCCACATATCAGAGATCCGTGTCTTACAGCTGCCTCCGAGCACCACACTAAGGGAGTTTGTCAGGCCTCCTCCGCAGCTGGGCAAGGTGTGGCCAAGAGTGGTGACACCAGAGCCCGAAGAGCCACCACCTCACTGTAAGCCTGCCCTGCTGTTACATCCATTAGGGCAACCGTAGTGAGCATGTGGGAATTTACCACTAGCAGATAATACTGCATTTCGGGGCAGGGGGGACCAAAAGAAAAAAAACCCAAAATCCAAACACCAAGCAAGAGCAGACATAGAAATACAAGATCAGTCACTGCAATCAGTTGGCTGGAAAGCAAGAGTTGGCACTGCCATGCACTTGTTTTTCAGCCACATATAGTTCTTGGAATTGACTTGCGTGTCCAGATCAAGCTTTTATTTGTTAGTAAGCAACAAGTAGGTCCAGGAGAGATCAAACTGCTAAGAAGTCTCAAATATTTACTAGTGTGGATGATCACAGTCGTGTATTTAAATACTCATACAGTTTGAACATTTGCCAAAGAACACCTTTTTCCCACTTTGCAAACGTCTCCTTGGGAGAAGGTGGCACGAAGGTGTTAAACAGCAGACTTGTCCCCATTGATTGGGGCTCAAGCTCATGATTTACATACTATGCAAGTCTGGTTACAAAGTAAAATACTGATGCGTTCTCATTTCCTTTGTGAGGATGTCTCTTAATGAAGATAGTATTTAACAGATCTTGCATCTCTGCAAAGGACTGGGGCAAAGAGCCAGTTGTAGTAACCATAGTTTCTGTGTCCTGCTGAGACTTGATATGTAGAGCTGTATTCTACCTGCTATTAAGCTGCTGATAGCAGTGTTTCTATTGCAATTTATGAGAAATGTTAAGATTTACTGTTTATCTGCTGATTATTAGGACAATGTGTCATAGTCTATACTGAAGGAGGATGGATGTCAAGACTGTAGCAATGTCCTGAGCATGACAGTGGTTGCCCTGTGGAAAAATGTCAAGCAAATATTTGGATAACAGTTGCTTAAGGAATCAGATAAAATGACATTGAGAAAGTGTTCACTGTTTGCATCTGTTTCCATTTCCATTTTAATCACTACTCCATCAAACTCACTGTTCTCATTGAGCCTTTTCTTGGATCAAAAGGGACCGGTATTTTCAACAGTATATGTAATAAATGCATTTAGAAGTGCCTACTAGAGAGAGAATCACATAATCTAAGAAGCTGTACATTGGTCTTAACAACAGCAGCAGATGACAATTTTGAGCCAAAAACTTTGTCTTCGAGGTGGACAAATTGATTTCATTTTCCTGTCTTAACCTTTCAGTTACCCTTCTGCTCAATGGCAGGCTTGTAAAGCAGCAGCTTTAATTGTGTGCTTGGTCTCTTTATGTCTTTTCTAGTGGAAGAAGTCTCATGAGCTGTGTATTTCTTAGCAGTTATCTAAATGGAGTTGTAGCAGTTTCACCTCTCTTTGTTCTTCTTGTCATTTGGTTCCCTTTTAATAATTCCAGGCACACCCTCTCGCTGTTACATCAGCATCTTTAAGTGATTCATGGATATCAGGGTTTGAAGAAATGTATGTGCTCATTTAGTCCACATAAAAATGGCTGCACTGAGTCAGATGCAAGGCTCGTTGAATCTGGTCTCCTGTTTCTGATGGTGACCTAGGAAAGGACGTAGGAGCAGGGTTCAGTGGTTCTTCCCAGTATACTTTCACACTCGCCAGCAGTTCACAAGGCTGGGACATTTCTATACAGCAGTGGTAACAGTGCTTACAATGTCATAGAATCATAGAATGGTTTGGGTTGGAAGGGACCTTTAGAGATTCCCTTTAAACATTGCGTGTGTCTTTTCTGTATACCCTGTGCTCTGGCAAAGAAGGCGTTCATGAAGAAACTACACAGAATCTAACTGTGCAACAGAGTTGACTACATTAGGTTTTTTCCAGCTAGGTTAGATGGCAAAAAATTTTTAGTGAGTGTTGCTTATATTCATAGTAATGCCCAGTGTTAAAGCACATTTAATTTGTGTGTGATGGCTGTTGCATTACTTTGCTGCTGTTCCAGGTGGGATGATGATGGTCCCTGAGAGGTAGATAGAGATTAGGCAAGGGGAAAAAAAATGTCATTTAAAAAATATACATCAGAAGATTCATCAGTGTGTGTTTGTATGGGAGGTAGCCAGACTGGTAGTACTGTGAGAGTACACAAAAAACATGAAAAAAACCAAAACCCTTTAGTAGTCTAGGAGTTTAGGCTTGCTGACCACATTAAGGATCTAGTATGTAACAATTTTGGTTCACAAGGTCATTTCATTCAGTTTTAAATACTAATTTGGGTGTAAATTTCACAGCTGATACAGTTATTGTCTTTACTGTCAATTCTTTTATGTAACCTGTGTGCACTGTGGCTGGTGTCGTCCCACATCAGGCTTATGCTGCAGATGACCAGATATATCTGAACCAGTTGAGCAGCAGAAGCAAAGTAAGGTGAGCCAGGCTCCATAGAGCACTAGACTGCTGTGCATGCTCGTTGTTGGTACCAATTTTACCTTACATAAATTTAAAGCTAGCTTGGGTTCCTGGGAATGTGTGTTTCAATGCAGGCTGCATTCAAAGATGTTTACACACATTAGGGCATCTATTTGGTTTATTACTTTTACAATAAATACCTTTTGTTTTAAGGACATGCCTTGCTTTACTCAAGGATTGAACCAAAATTCTGGATTGTGTTGCAGAAACTTCGCTCTAGTGGCACAGGATCAGACTTCACAGGGGATTTCTGGTGAACTATTTCAGTTGAGAAATAACCAGGCTCATATTTGGGGGAGAAAAAAAAGACTGCATTTTTTCTTTTTGTTTAAACATAAAGCACTAATGTTGCTTGAGTTTTTAAGTAGCAGGGAAAGAGAGAAACCTCTTTTAATAGGAACCGGTTATGCCCAATGTCTGAGTGTATGATGCATCAGTGAAACCAAGAAAATCACATAAATACTTGTTTTAACCTTAGAAATATAAATTAACTTTCATAATAGCCCTCAAAATAACCATGTCCGCTTTAACACCATTTTGGATAGGCATAAACTGAGGCATAGGGATGCTCTGTGAGTCACTAATTGAGTGTCATTTGCTAGCAAAGGATCTCAGTAAACTAACTTGAAAAAGACATGCTAGAGGTTCCTTTAAGAATATAACGTCTTCGGGGCCAAAATGAGAACGAGATGGAGCCTTGAACTTGCCAGATCAAAAACCCAAACAAGTAATGAATACAGCTAAAATAGCTTTACTTGCAAACTAAACTACTTTGGAAGTGACAGGTCAGAGTTGTTTTGAGCAGCAATTTCGTGCAGGCTAATATTTTACTACTAACAACAATAATAGTGGTATCCCAGTGTGTGCCATTGTCCACTAGGGCAGAGTTTGGAAGGGAAATTTCCAAGGGTGAGGACAGTCCGATATGCAGATCATCTGTGTTAGAGACTGGGCTACCCACTTTGGCATCTCCAGTAGCTCTAAGTGAAAGGCCACGTACCTGCAGCTGATGGGTACCCCGCAGCTTCGGCCAGCATCAGCGATATTACTTTTCAGTGGAGGAATGGCTATGGTGGCCGCAGTCGCTCGCCGCAGGAACCTGCCTCGCCATGCCTTCCCGAACCTCCGGAGCGTCTGGACCGCGTTCCGGCGCGCTTCATGGGCATTGATGACCCCGGTGGTCCTGTTTGGCGGCATGATTGGG
>JANZYA010000060.1:16746041-16758325 GCA_027575145.1 Gyps rueppelli | reverse complement strand
AGAGTATTTCTAGTTGCTGACTAGCAGTGCTCTACAGGTTGGTCTTCCAAAAGGTGACCCTCCTCCACATCGAACAAAATGCTCTTCTCCCCTCTAGGATGTGGTGGACCACAGCTGGGATGCGGTAGGGAGTATCCAGACACCATTAACTGAGCATAAGACTCGGGCAGGTGCTTCCGTACACTGGAAGCAAAGGTTGAGCAAGTCTGGCAAGCTCCAGCTTTCCATCCACACGGCACTCGCTGGCTGTCCCACTGCGAGGGGCTGAGAGAAACCTGCCCGGCACATTCCCCTCTGTGGTCTTCTGTGGCAAAGGAGAGCAAAAGGGTGAGCGGTCCATCTCCCTTGCAACTGAGCTGCTGACAGGCACCGACGCCGTCTCTCTGAGATGGCAGGCTGGGGGCATGTTTTGCTGCTAACTGCCGCATTAATTAGAGGTGGCTGGCCCTCCTGCTCTTGTCAGATCTGCTCTTCGGAGCACGTTACTTTTCTTAGGGAGTAATTGGATCTGCCAGTCTGCTAGGCTCTGATGTCATCTGTTGCTGCCACCTGCCCTGGCGCTGGGAAGCCAGCAGCTGGGGCAAGCCTCCAGCTTTACGGCCCCTTAGTGCCACAGCCAGGCTGAAGAGGAGTATCTTACCTATTTTTTTTCTGATCTCAGATGGGTGTTGTGAGGCTTATTGAGCTAATGTTTGTAAATTGCTCGGAAATTCTCCAATGAATTGTGCACTAGGAATGCTAAGTATTGCTCCTCGTGGATTGTTTTTAACGTGAAGCATTCATGATGAATTGTTGTTTGAAAGCTGATGTGTTTTTTTTTCCAGACAGATTGTCAGAGACCTGCAAGTGTACCTGTTGTAGGATGTAAATACAGTCACAAATTGAAGGAACATTTTATTATATTTATCAGAAAAACTTATAGTGAGGAAAGCTGAGGCCATTTTTTATGTTGATATTCATCATTCAGCAGCTATAATAGAACTTGGGGAAGCAACCAATGTTCTCAGTGAAACATCAGTGCAAATCTCCCTAGAACTTTATTGCCATGCTGGTTAACTCTGCAGGAGGAGGTGGGCAAAACCTCTGGGAGGGCTACATTGAATACTGTATTTAACAGGAGAGGGTAAAAAAAAAGCCTGGTAAAGTTTTTAGTAATCTTGGCTTGAAGGGTAATTTTCTTGTCAACTATATAATTAATGCACCATACATTACAGTAGCCCATTGTTATTCTAGAATGCTGGGATACATTTCAAACTGAATAGCTGTTTAACAAAACACTTGGCAGATTTATTACCCTTAGGTGATTCTGTCAGTCAGCATTTTCACATGTTTAGCCTGAAGTAGGCAGAATCAATTTTGGTATCTATTTTGTGAAATGCCGAGCTGTTTAAATTAACCACACACACATATGCACAACCCCCTAGAAAATCAGGACTTGTATTGGATATTCATGTATTAGGAATGAAACAAGAATTACCCTTGCAAGCTCCTTGTTTTTTTCCCCTCCACAGTCAAGGCATCGTCTGCCACTTCCAATATCTCCGAAGGGGTATTTTGTGGTCATTTTCAGATAATGTCTTGAATGTTATGTTTGTCTTTTCGTTACTTTACAGAACACTTACTTGGCAGCTTCAGAAACTAAGGTTCAGCAATAACTGTGTATGTAATGGAAATCCTTAAACAAGGAGACACTGTGTTGAATTTGCTGTTGCCAGTTCTGCAAAAGAATTCAAGGTGCAGCTTGAATATTGGAGGGATATGATAGGCTTAGAACTTTTTCCAAAAAAAGGTTGGTTTAAGTTTCTTGTTACAAATTATTAGGATTTCAAGGATGGGGAAATGTATTATTTTTATTTTTCAATAGGAGATACAGGATGCAGGTAGAAGCTGTGTATAGCCCTGGTATGAAGACACAGAAAAAATGTGGTAGGTGAGAAACAAAAAATATATGTTGCGAGTTTGAAACAGCAAAACATCATGTAATCATTTTCTCACATTTTCATTGTTGAGCCAGCATAATTTCCCACTCTTTTTAAATACTCTGTGAAATATTCTTGGAAATTTTTTTACTTTAACTTAAAATGAAAAAGGAATGCATTCAGTATATCCAGTTTTTCCTCACTGCTACCTTTCTGTCATTTTTTTTCTTTTGCTACTGTGCTTTCTGATTTTTTTTATTTTAGATTTTAAATTTGTGAGTTGTCAGAGCTGTAATTTCTTTCCTGTTTCACAACAGGTATCTTTACTCTTTGCTGTCTTTTCAGCTTCTAGCAAAGACAGGAATGTGGGGCGGAAGTTGTAGTTCCCACATCTGACCTTAACTGATCTTCTATTAACAGGTTTAAAGGGAGGCAATTATAATTTAAAAATATCAACAATTAATTCCTTCCTTAAGTATTTAAATAATTTTTAAATGCTTGTTTTTCACTTATAACTTCAAGAAAAAAGGGAAGAGATATGTTCATTGCATGGCATAGACTAGAGAGGAGGAAGAGCATTTGAAATAAAAAGATAGTCACTTCTTGCAGCTATTAGAGCTACTCAGCAAGTACGATCTCCCTAACCAATAGATTCTTAGGAATTTTATTTTCTCTTTCTTTTTTAGAAACTAAGCTATGAACTTCAGGAGACAGAGTCTTGTTTGGACTGTACCTAAAAATAAATCTCTAGCCACCATAGTCTCCACTAAGAGCAACTATCAAATACTTTATTACCAACAGTATCAGCTGTGGTGCTGGAAAGGACCTCAGAAGGTAGCGTTGCTTGGCTCAAAACAATTCCTCTCCAGTGCTCTTCTAGTGCAGGCTATCACGTACACGACCACAAAAATTAACCTAAGAATCCTAAGTCCTGGAACATTCACCTACTTGGTGATAACAACGCATATACCACCAGCAGCATTTCCCCGTACTTGCTGCTCTGAAATCAGAATTGTGTCAGGCAACAAAAAAAAAAAAAAAAAAAGAAGAGAAAAAGAGAGAGAAGCCACCCTTCTATTCATAGCACGGCTCAAGAGGATACAAGCTGTAATGCTGAGTGAAAGCATCCTTGGACGACAGCCCCTGGATCCCTGCTGTGCACAGCAGGGCTGAGGCTCAGGGAAGCAGCAGCAGAGAAACAGGATTCAACCTCTACCCAAACCACGCGCTGAATCCAAATGCCAAAACATCCCTGGGTTCACAAGCAGGGCTATGGCGAACACAGGCTCATCTAAAATGCTTTTAATCTTTGCTCCCAAAAGAGCAGCCTCCGCCCGTGGGATTTCTATGGGAAAAGAAAGAGCTGCAGGTACGCACGAGGGGAAAGAGAAGGATGAAAAAGCCTCTTTTCCCATCCTGGGAAACTAAGTTTTTGGCAAAAGCCTGCCCCACCAACACTTGCTGCCCCAGAGCGATGTTCATGGAGTCTTTGCAGTCTGGCTAGTTGGTAGACAGATGTATTTATTCTCTGGCTGTGCTTGCAATAAAGATGGCTGAGTCATAGGAGGCTCCACTGTTGTATGGACTGGGTTTTCAGAAGGTGAGGATCTGCATTCATCAAGTGCTAGCAACTAAGTTGTCTTACTCCAACTCCCTGTGGACTTGAGTTTTTAATCTAAATGTAAGAAACAAGGACCTAAGCAATCTCTCTGTTAAATCTTTGGAGATCAGGTAAAATGATTTCTTGGTTCTTCACTTCTCAGAAACAACCAGAAGTTAGAAAAGCTGGGAACTCTCTTTAGTCCTCTACTGCAAGCCTAGTGGTTAGATCTGTTGTCAGAAAATCAGACTACCTTTACAAAGTGGGGGTTTTTTTACAGCTGTTTACAGTTCAGTATTTAATACACATACTCTCTGAACAAGTGCAGAAATTCCCACCTCATTTCCTCTTTCTTGGATCCACTTCTGCCAGTAGGGCTTATATTTCAGATTTTTAGGATCTACAAAGACCATTCCACAGCGGGATACCGTGGCAGGAGATGCATACTGTAAGTCACCAACCTATAAAATAATCACACAAGATAATCATACACTTGAACAAAGAACAGCCACAGTAACTGCTTTTCAGGCTTTGTAGACCCATCTGTATCTAACGTTTCCCATTTATTAACAGTACAGTCATTACTTACCTCAAACAACAAAGCACAGTGCGACTGAAGTCTAATCCGCTCCCCATTTGCCAGGGTCAATAACTTGTTGTCATCCATGACAGAATTCATGTTTTCAACCCAGAGAGCATCCACATCTCCATCAAACAGAATGTACCTGTGGATACAGGAGCCAAGGGGCACTGACTAATCTCTGATTTTACTAACATATTTCAGAATTCAGATGTGCCATCAATGGTGTCAATGTCAGTCCAGGTGTTTTAAAGCCTCCCATTCATTTTTTATAATTGCATAGTTTCCATCCATCTCACTGAGGCTAGAAACTCACAGAAGACAGAAAGACCCCTAGACACTTTCTATTTATTTAGCATTTGTTTTTTAAACAGTGCAGTATCAAATATTAAAAAAAAATTTATGTAAAACTCAGTATCCAAAAATCATCACAATGATTTCTAGCTGTCTACCTTTGCTCTTTCTTGTCAGTAGGCCTGTTGATGTCCCGAAAAATGTTTGACAGGACTCCATCTGTCCAGTCTCGTGTAGTAGGGTCAAGGATCCCATAAAGCTCAATCACACTCATAGCTTTAGGGTTCAGTGTGTAAAGCTTTGTCAATAATCCCAGCCTAAAGATACAGCAAGAAAAGCAATATTAAAATGACACAATACCATCTCATGTTAACCCAAGCAAATATTATGATCAGCTATTGATCCTGTCATGACTACACAAGGCTGACTAATGCAGTCTATGCCATTTTACAACCTGATTTCCATGCATCAAATTCTATACTCACTTGTTTTGGGCCTGGCACAAAGCATTAATGACAACTGACTTGCCACCTCCAGTAGGTCCAACTACCATTGTAGTGTGACGAGTTAACATTGTCTCATACATCTGAACTACTTTATCCACCTGAAAAATAAATATTGATTCCATAGACTGCTGTCCGTAATTCTTCCATGGACAAGATCAGCAGCTGGTCTATATCAGCTAAGCTTTCCTGGAGCCACTCTAGACTGCAGCAATGCATATCCAGCCTAATGTTGACAACAAAAACTCAAGCAATTAACATTTTTTATACCTGGACTGGTAAAACAATATAACCCCCTTCTTCCAGCACTTGTTCTACAGCATCATTAAAGTTAGGGTAGCGGACACGAGGGCAATCCAGGCCAGGAAACAGGTCAGAGATTAAGCCAAGGAAGAGAGGTACATCTTCAAACACAAATTTAGGAAGATTCATGTCTCGTAGAGCTCTCATCAGTACAACTTCCTAGACAAAACATAGCAGAATCAATCTTTACCAAATAGCTAACCAATTATCTAATATGTAGTAATTTCAAACATCTCTAAAAACTATTGCCTGATTACTTCAGTACAGCTTTGAGAGTTTTCTTGGCATCAGTTACTAGTGGAAACAAAGGTTACTTATAAGGATTAAGCAGACCAATAGCTAAGAATAATACACTGCCTTTTTCTACCATGTTAACCAAATGCCAAATGGCTGGAGTGGCCCACACCACAGCTTCCCTGATTTGATCGTAAAATAACCAACTGTTTTACAAACATACCCAAGTTCTGTAGTCCCCTTGAGAGCATCAGTTAGACCCCAACTTCCTGCCAACCTGCAATGTGCATCTGTACTTAACTTCACAGGAGAGTTTCATTCAGCTGTCTCCAAGTTTTTAAGAAAAAATTTGAATAAGAATTTCGCTAGGCAACTGGGTATCACAACCGTACATATAGCAATAAAAAATAGGTGTAAAAGAAAGCCATAAAAAGCAATGCAGTATTGAAAAACTTTCATTGAGCTACACAATTAACAACTGTATGACTGGAGCACCCACTGTTCAAAAAACAGCTTTCACTATTCATCCAGAGACATTCATCTGGCTATTTGCATCCTGGGCTTAACAAGAAGTAAAATACCTCATTTTCTATAGATTTCCCTACTTTGACTGGAGCTCTGATGGTAACTTGCTGGCAGAGCGCATGATGAAACTCAGTAAGAACAAAGTGAAATAATAAAACAAATAACACCAGTGCTCCTATTTCCAATGCAGACAAAATACAGCAGATGTGTAAACACATCCTCTTTTCCTGGGGGACCCACCTTGGTTTAGTTGTGTTGATGAGTTCAGAGGAATAACAGCGTTGCAGAGGTGGCTGAAGGCAGCAGACGATCTGCTTGTCCACTTCAGAGACTGCTTCAGCCCACTGCAGGCTGTACAGCTTGGACTTCTCCAAAATGGTCTGTGCAGAGATGATAAACCCTTCACAATCTGCAGGACCAGTGTGTCTTTCTTTAATTCCTCCTATAGCACAAAAAGAAGGCAGAGCCAAAGAAGATATACCTTCTTATAGGGAAGATGAAGCTCATCTCCAAGTGGCTGGTATAGGAGGTGCATTGGAATTGCAAGCCTTTCTGAAGTCAGAAGTGAGCTGGAACATGTGCAACTTGCCACTTTTCCTTTTTATGTTAGCTGTCACTACCCTGTTCAGTCAGAGCAGTACAGAGACGAGTAAGCTGTCTGTAAGGGAGCTAGCTCTGCAACCATGACTCGTTCTAGCACTTACCCTAATTAACTCCAGAGAGAAGCAGCACTAATGAAACTGCACTGCTTCCAAATATTTTCTTCTTTCTTCCACTCACATGCACAGAGGTTTTTTTTCCTCTTCAAGTACTATAGCAATTAAGACAAATTATTGAGATTAGGTTTTTTTCTTTTAGGCTTACATCAGAAGTTGCATAGAGAGGGTCTATTTTAAAAGCAAATCTTCTATCTTTCCAGACTTGGCATGTACAGACACAAGCCCTGGTGCAGTAAGGTGCTCGGACACATGAGCCCGGCCATCCCGTAGTTGCACTGGAGAGGCCAGATTCAGCCCGGAGCCTCCCTGCTTGGAAGTGGCTGAGCACATCAACTGGCTTGATATCAAGTGGAGTTAGCTCCTGCTTCAAGAAAAGCGCTAAAAAGCGTGCTTTGTGCATGGAGCTGAAGTGCATAATAAATCATACTTCAGTTCTGCCTACATGCCAGCTATGATAAATGTAGCTTAAGAAGTAATTCAGAGAATTTGGTAGAAAACCATTGTACTTTTCTACCAGGGTGTTATTGGTTAATGCTGTCTCATCTGCTTATAAGCAATACTTCATTTCGGGGAAAAAAAAAAAAAAAAAAGGTTTATTTTCAATTCCAGTTCTTTTTAAATATTGTAGCTAAGGTACCTAAATGTTACTTACCTAGATGTCAAAGAGTGTCAGTCATTGTTGACCTGGTGATTTAAACTCTAATAAACATGTTATCACTTAGTTAATTTTAGAATGTCAGTATTACACTGTTTATTCATTTAATGAATGTCAGCACTATTCAGCAATTTAATTCTTAACTTCTTGGATTAATTTGTTATACAGTCCGTAAAAAAAAATCATTGAGCAATGTAGCTGCAGTGGCTGAAACAAAATTGTGAGAAATCTAATAGTGTTGAATATTTAAAATATTTGGGCTGCAGATTATATTCTCTTTTGTAGTCAACTGTTTTTCTGTTACTGCAAGTGTTACCATTTTATTTTCAAATATGTATGCAATAATAAATTTGAATAATTTTATTATTTATAAGGTGGCAGCCTTATAGTAAAGTTGTGAATTTTGAAAAAGGTATATTGAAACAATACAGTGAAACAATAAGACAAAAGGGGCAACCTGGAAGCCTTTGGATAACTAAGCATTAATACAGGAAGCTGAAAAAGTGAAACTATCATTAGTAGACAGTGTATGTAGAAAAAAAAAATGAAAAACTGTAGAACTTGGAATTGTTGAGTGTGCTGAGAATGCAGAGATTTGGCAATCCTTTAAATTAATTACTTAATATGAAAATCTAATCATCCACACAGACATGGGACATTTCAAACCTATGACTGATCCATTGATTAGTAAAGGTAGCAATAAATTATTCTGTTGCTTTTTCTATAAATATTTATCCCTCATGGTGTAACTTAACAATAAACTTTGTTTATTACTGATGTGTATGAGGCATGTAGCAGTTTCCTAGGCTAGCTTTCTTCTTCAGTTCAATTCTTTACTCCATTATTACTATTATTATTGAACTTTAATAATGAAACAAAATTATATGTCTTTGCATAAACATATTTGGTGTTAATTGTATTCCTAAGGAACGACGCAAGTTTGGGCCTTTGGGTTGGAATATTCCCTACGAATTTAACTCAGCAGACTTTACAGCCAGTGTTCAGTTTATACAAAATCACCTAGATGACTGTGACATCAAGAAGGTGAATACTAAAATTTGCATATGGTATATTTAATTGCTTTATACAACATCTGTAATTGTTTTTTCTTCACGTTACTATTTATAATAGTTTATTCATTGCTATTCTTTCAGTGCGGCTTCTAATGATCAAAGTTTCAGATTCTCTGTAAGACAGTCAAGCTGAAATATTTTGTGTGCTATCATCCATGTAAAAATATGTAATAGTTAAGAACTTCAGAATTTCATCTTGGTTTCTTTCAGTACCTTATCTAAAATATTAACAGGTCTATACAATATCTGTTTTGGAAAGGGAGCTAAAATATTTACAGAATTTGGCAGAGCCAATCAAACTTCTCTATGGCTGCCATTTGGCCTTCTACTATTTATCAGGGAATAATGTAATAGAATAGCTATTCCTTGCAAAGCAGCACTTTGCCAATAGAAAGATAAGAAACTGGGGGAAGGGGAAACAAAAGAAGAAAGAGGAGAGGCAGTAGCAGATGAGAGTGATTTCAGGTCAACCAAGAAATAGAGAGATACATTTCTAATAGCAGGATCAAGCTCAACTCTACTATAAAATTATAGGGCTGAGCTCAGAAAATACTTTAGAAACAAAGTATTATTTTTTTCTTCCAATAATGATCTTTTCAGCTTACATTGCAGAGCCTTATGAACTTCAGATGATATTGAAATTACAGGCTGGATACCTTCTTCTTACATGTTGTAACTACAGTCTCATTTACTTTACTTGCATCCAGGGGATATCATGGAACACAGTACACTACATGATTGGAGAAGTACAATATGGAGGCCGAGTCACAGATGACTTTGATAAGCGTCTTCTTAATTGCTTTGCAAGGGTAGGACATCTTGAAAACACAGTTATGACCCTCTGTAGTTCTATTGTCAGATCGCCACATAAATGCGTTATTCATCATAACTTCAAATCAGATGGAAACTATCTTCACACTTCTGCATTAAGTAGTTTCCACTCTTGATTTCTGTAGTTACTGTAACTTGTCTTTGAATCTTCCGTCTCAACTGCCATTGTGTAATTTCCTTGAAAAGAAACAGTTAAGTTTTTGCCCTGCAACTCCAGACAACAGCAGAAGAATAGAACTGCTATGAAATCGTGCTACTTAATGTTCATGTGCGTGATGTGCCATTGACTGGCTGATATAGAAAGCCACTTGTGGTCTTACCACATTTAAGGACAAATACAGCAGTTAGTGTGTTTCTGCTAGCTTGGTCTCTCACGTTGTATTGCTAAGTAATCAGAAATATGCTAATAATACTGAAATGACATTTTTCTCTTTGTTCTTGTCTAATCCAGACCCTGAACTCCTTAAAGTGCTTAGCTTTAAGTCCCATTGCATGTGAATAACAAGGGCCCTGATCCTTCAAGGTGATCTGTGTGGCAGAATTCATACCTCACAGAAATGTACCACCGTCAGTGACATTCATAGAAATAGCTCAAAGCTTATCTTTCTATGCTTGCTTTTTTTTTGTCTTGTTGATAATCTTCTACATCATGGTTCAAATAATTGAAATGCAATATAATTCTGTTTTAAAATAACTATTGCAGAGAGGCCATGACCTTAGATATTACTAAAGCTTGTTCTAGAATTGCAGGCGTTTTTTTTGCAAACAGGTGACTTGTCATACCACCACACCATTTAAAGAGGTCTTTGGTCCCTTAGGTGTGTATTGCCATTTTAGGTGACCTTTGACACTACTATAAATTTTTGTGTCTATATGTATGGATATTTCAAGTATTTCATTACCTTGGATGAGAAATAAAAGGTAATTTCTAAGCACAAAATATTATAAATAGAGAAGCAGTGCTTCAATTACTTGTTTCCATCAAATAACTTCAAAGAACAGGAATAGTTTGCACTGCAACTGTCGGCAGATGCATCCCCTTTTTATCATCAAATTGTTCAGTCATTTGAAAACCCCGTATAACATGGAGGGGTTTGCACTCTAAAAAATAAATAGACCATTTTTCCTTCTTCCACAATAGAGAAAAATGAGTGAGGTATCCCACTGTGCAGTCATATGGAATGAATTTAAATACTGTTCTGGAGACACGTTCAGATGAAATGCAGAATTTTAGTAAACTTAAGGCTTGTGCCTCTGTGATTTTTCTCTCTAATAGGTACCTACCAAAATATAATGTGGTATTATGCATCAAAGCTTTGGTACTGGGCAATATGGGAAAATGTTAACAGAACAGTCTCTTACTTCTAAGATGCTGATTCAGATCAATCCCTGATACAGGTGAGAAAATACATGTGGAGGTAAGTGTATCTTCTAGTGATCTGCCTAGCACAATTTCATATCATACATGATTTCTCTGACCAAGTTCGCTGTCTTTGTGCGACCACATACTGATGACATTTGCTGCTTTGAGTTTTATCTGATGTTCCCATCCAATGGGAAGAAACTTGATATTTTTGGCTACCCTCTGGGGAAAGGTAGAAGAGAGAGTGATTCTTAAGTCATATACAAATGAGATCTACTGACAGATGTGACAAAGACGTTTAGTTCTCTGATTTGGATCCTTGTCACCTCTAAAGCCTTATTTTATTGGCCTGTCAGCTGCAGGATCATTTGTTGCTCTCTTGAAATCTGAAGACATACCTACAGGTTGTATTCATGATATCACTGCTGTGTTTTAATGTGTTCAGAGAATAAAATGCCAGTGAATTCCCATGATATTTTTTCAGATCTTTTATTATTCTTTGTCTTTATTGTACCTTGCTTTGAAACTTAGGAGGATCTAACTGGCATGCAAGTTCTGCATTTAAGTCCCCCCTTTTTTGTTGTCTATTTTTTTCAGCTTAAACCTTTTACAGTAGTTTAGGCTGCAGATCTGTGGCACTGGAGTAGAACAGGGTTTTCACACCTCCCAACAACACTCTTTAAAAGCCATAGCCTCATGGATTGTTCTTTCTTTTTTTTTCTTAACCACCTAAAACTGCAGACTTTTGGTGAATTAGATAAGGTGGAATAAAATCAAGAAATGTAAACTGTATCAGAAACCAAACATTTTAAAATGCCAACAGTTTTGGTTACAGACCAGACTGGCAGCTAAAAATATATCCAAAAAATTACCTGGCAAGTAGACTAAGCTGTCACAAGAGATAAATATTTTCCTTGGACCTTTTGCCTTCTATCATGGAAGGGGCTAACCTATTTACAAGAAACATCTTCCATTCACGTGTTACACCTGATAGCGCATGTTGTGAGTTGCTGTCTTGTACTAACATTGTGGAATTTGAGCCCCTTGCACATGATAATGAATGCAAATGCAATACCAAAACCCTGTCACAGAATAGGGGATCATTAAGATCTCCAGTTTGAAGATACGACATCTGAGAAGAGCAAAGGTGAATCACTTATCCACAAGCATGCAACGAGACTGCAACTGAAACGGGAACCAAGCTCATACTTCATGAGTGCCATGGGCCAAATGTTACCCAAAGCTCTCCCTTTTCCCTCCAAACAGGAATACAGTAAAGCTGTTATACCTAATTCAGTACTCCAGAAAATTTTTCAGTGAACAGTTTTGCCACAAGTCATGAGAATTATCAGAACAGGGGAAAATTCACATTGGCCCTGTAAATTTCTGCAGAGATTTTGACACTTGGGTGCAAAACGCTTCCAAAGAACAAGCTCACAGGTAGCAGTGTTATACTTCTTTATAATCTCTTTGTAACCTGCTCCGAGCTCTGCTGCCTGTGCCAGTGTGCTCCCAGGGGTGCAGGGTGAGGAAGGGACTTTAAGTTGAATTTGTATTTGCTTTCTAGTGTTTATGTCTTCAAGAGGCACTGTAGCTACAATAGTAGGCTTTTCCCTGACCTTAAGAGAATAAGGAACTCCTTTAAAAAAAAAAAAAAAAAAAGGGGGGGGGGGGGGAAGTAAATA
>JANZYA010000060.1:15663801-15674102 GCA_027575145.1 Gyps rueppelli | reverse complement strand
AAATGTGAACGTGAAAAAATTTCACAAATTTCAAAGCTGAATACAAAGACCAGAAAACGTCTGGTTTTCCAGCCCGCCCCAAATCTGACCTTTTATTTGAGCTGTTATTTTGTAAGAGAAAAACACCAGCTTCCTCCAGGATGCCCTGGGGAAGATTTCCATGAGTTACACTGGAATGGGGAGCAACCTGCAGGAATGAAGGGGCTGGCTGAGCTCAGGAGGACCAAGCCCCAGTTTGTCCTTCCCGGTGTGCTTGAGCCTTCTTGAAGGATGAATTCAAGGGAATTTAGTGCACTGGACAGGAGAAAGAGCTCGCTTGGGAGGATGAAACCCTTTTTCCTGCTGCTGCCTAATGTAAACCATAGAGAACGGCCCCCACCAGTCACACCTTTGGTTGGCTCCACTGAGTAATATGCAAATTTATGCAGAGTAGGGCTTGCTGGGACTTACGTTGTGAAGTTATTAACTGTTCTCAGAATGAGCTGTTAGTCATAAAAACATTGTCATGGCAGTTTTGGTGGTGTTGGGGCTCTGGGAGCAACGTCAAAGTCCCACCTCGTGAGGCTGCCCGAGGTGAGGACAGAGTGGGCTTGAAGTGCCGACCCCCCGGCCGGGCAGGCGATGCTCAGGCGAGCTCTCGCAGCCCTGGGATGTTTGTGGGCCTGTTTGGTGCTCGCCAGTGGGTTCAAGGCAGCTCACCCAGCCCATATTCCTGGTTTCCCATTGCTCATGCATCTGGAGAGGCTTCGCATCTCGTTGTGTCCCTCTCGTCACCGCTTTGCTTTGTGGCGTGGGTCCTCCCGCGGTGCCAAAGCACAGCCCAGCCCGCGCTGGTACATACAGGGACCCCCTTCCCGGCGGGGGTGTGAGCCTCCAGCAGCCCCCAGCCACGTGCTGGCTTCTTCCCCAGTCTGGGAAACGGCCAGCACTTTCGCAGCTCTCACGAAATCAAGGAGACGTCAACACTTCTTCCCCCGCCAGTCGGCTTCCTCCACTGACACCAATGCTGAGGTTTCCTTATTATCTCCCCCAGCTTCAGTTTGGGATTCATTTGCAACTACCTTAAATGACTACCACTTCCGTTCCAGTGTTATTTTCCAAATCAGGGAGGCATTAAGTGTAACCTCCGTAATTATGAGTTAGTAGAAAAGTCTTTGTCCCTTTCTTCTGTCCTTGCTACAGACTGAACCTCTATCAGGTGCTGTCTGAGGGTCGTGCATCTCCTTAGATGAGCTTTTGCCAAGCATTTCCAAGGTGAAACTGGAGACCAATGAGGTTTTGAGAGTTTGGAAATGAAAGGGAAGGAAAAGCTGATCCAGAAGAAAACTGGCATAAATGAAAGGGAAAGAGAAAGCCCCAAAGGCAAGGGATGCACCATGAGCGGCTGCAGTTTGAGCCTCCCAGCTTTAGAGTGCCGAAAATAACCGCTTGGTAACTGGGGCTTACAACTGTGTGCCAGCCTGTGTGCATGCATGCATGCTTGATATGTAACTTCCCATATTCTGTTCTGGTATTGTAAGAATGAGCAAAATAGCTCAGCAAAAACACAGCCACTGCCCACCCATCTTTCGGTGTTTATCTCGCTGCGTCTGCACCGATTGACCTCTGGAGATGCAGGGTGCTGCAGCCGCGCAGCGGCTCCTCCGGGTCTCCTCGCTCTGGGATGAGGCAGGGTTTTGCTCTGCATTTGAAGTGATTTCTTCTTTGGAAAAGAGAAGTGTAATTCAGTGGTCAGAGAATCCCCCGTGCTTTGGATTTCCTGGAAATGCAGCTGTCCTCTTGCAGAGGAGCTGCAGCCAAATAACCACCGTCGCAGGCTGTTCAATAAGAGTAAGAGTTTAGATATTTTAATGTTTTTCCTGTGTTCTTCTAAATACAACAAAATACCAAGTGTTATTCACTTAAAAGCAAACATAATCAACATACTCAAGCTGATGTCTGAATCTGGCCCTGAGTTAACAGGAAAAGCTTACATAGAATTTTTGTATGAATTCTTTGTATTTTCCAACCAGTGCACCAGCTGTTACACTGAAAGACATTTAGTCCTTTAGGAGACAGCATGATAAGGCATTAAAGAGAAAAAATGCAAGCTGCACATCCAGGGAGAGAACAATGACACGGCGTATCTGACGCTAACTCAATGCCTTCAGTACTGTCTCCTAAGGAGGGCTATGGTGGGCTAAGTTTAAACACACCAAACACTAAGCATTTAGCCAGGTTTGTGGGTTTTGGCCAGGAACTGCAACTCCATAAACACAGGGAAAATGGCTTCTGGCATTTCTTTAATACCAATTTCCATGCCTAGATAACAGTAAATGTCCCAGTAAGAAAGAGGCATTACTATTTTACAAACATCGAAGTTTAGAAGAGTCCTGATTCCACCTCCATGTGAATATGAAATATTAAATGTCATATGTCACAAGTAATCCTTCATTGTCTTTAGTAATGAAAATAACGGACGGTGGTTGATATAACAAGTTCCATGCTGTGCTATGCTTGCAAATCACAGAAATGTGGGTATGTTTTAACTATTTGCATATTTCCATTTGACTGCAGAAAACAAATGTATAACATAATTTGAATAAATGCTGTTTTCCCATGTAAAATATCACACTTTCTTAACTAGAAGTAGTCTAGTCTGTCATCGATTAGGTTACTATAGATTTGGGTTTTGTTTATTTCTTATTTCCTCTCTTGCTGTGATTATCAGATTGGTTGGGATGGGCTTTGGGAGGCTGTTACATTTCCACTATTTGCATTTGGTCACTACTGAACACAGGTGACTTTAGAGCAAATAAAGGGCTCGCAGCACCTTTATGTAAGGTCATGCGTACAAATGAAAACTTCCATTATTCAGGCTACTGACATCTGATGCCAGCCATGTATCGCACACGCACACCCCATCCCCTAGAGTGTTCTTCTAACTGGTACTTTCCAAAGTACAAAGGCAAATAACTGCTTATTGCCTCCTCTCCTCACCATGAGAGGTGGTGCTCACCCAGTACAGTTCACCGACATAATGCAGGGACCCAGTGATAGCAGATTTTAGAAGGATCCATCCAAATGGCTCCAAGCGAATATTTAGTCTCCAGCCGTAAAACTTGACTAAGAAATAGTTGCCAGATTTTACCTAAGGTTGAAATAATTTTTTTAATGAGATGTCAGGGTCTAAAATTGGATTCTGCTTAGCTGCAATGCTTTCAGATTCTTGCAAGAAAGTTTGGACACCACCTATTCCCCAGTGAGTTAGCATATGGCAAGTGGTGAAACATGTTCTTTTCAATGAATTGCACTTTAACATTTTAATGCATGAATGAGAAATCACAGGTGCAGAGGGTCTATTAAATTTACTACACTATGTGGCCCACTTCACCAGCTGATGCTCCTTTTACCCATCAATCCAGGATGCTAAGAAAATGCTTTATATCTTTGGAGTAGATTACCCCCCAGAGCTTGCAATTCCTCCTCCATCCCGCCCTTTGGGAACCATAAGCTTTGATTAGAAAGCCTCAGCTAGGTGCAGTTAAAAAAAACAAAAAAGAAACTGAGAAATTTCTATTTTGTTCCGTTTTGGAATATCTGCTTCTTACTGAATGACCCAGAAGCTACCAGCATATGCAGATCATCTAAATTAGACTCCTGGGAAAATGGAGGAAAGGGAAATGCAAGTGTTGAAAACTACTTAATCTGTCCAAAATTTTTTTATGTATAATCAAGAGCTGTGTTAAATCCAGGAGCAGTACCTCCTGACCTGAGAAGTCAAAATTATTAGTAATCAAAAAAATTACTACCACCAAATAAGACTGGGAGATTGAGAAAATCATATACTGCTTTCCGACCCCTCCCTTGCTCTAAATCAAAAGGAAAGAAATTCAGATAGAGCTCTTTGTGAAACTGTTGCTAAGAAATATGGTTTGTTATGCTGAATGGAACAGAAGTGTGCTTCTCTCAACAAATTGGGAGCAGATAGCTGCACAGAAATGTGTTTGCACATCACCCTCCAGGACCACAGCTTTTGCCAATGCAGCACCAGGTTGTACTTTTATATGATACATCATCTGGACTTCTCTGTCATAAATTCACTTTTTGCAGGTTAAGCACATTACCAAATTGCTTAAGATGCAGTTACTTTTACTGCAAATTAACCCAAAGGACGTGCTTCAAAACTGACTCTCCTTAATAGTGCAAGTTCTTTGCTAAAACAATCAATGGAAGCTTTTAAAATCTGGTAAATTTGAATTTAAGAAGCAGATGGTAATTTAGCATGAACCATTTGGTTTGAGTAATATATTGGCAGTAAAGGCTTTCTGTTTCTTTGCCATCAAATGTTTCTAGCACTCATTGCGGCTGCAGAAGCTGCCGTGAGACTTTATGTATAAGTGTAATATACACTGTTGCGTTTGCTTACCGGTATATTACTTTTATACATGGAATTTGATAGTAATCTTTGGAGCTTTAGTGTTAATATACAAAATATAAATCTATTTAAGAGTCTTGGGCTATTTAGAATGGGGAATTGAGTATGTAATTATGCAAGTTCTAGGATATTAGTATGCCTCAGGCATAAGCACTAAAGAAGTGTTGATACTAATGCTTACCCTATGTATCCTTGGCTGTCCTTTAAATGCTGTGCAGATACGGTTTGGAGTTTAAAAATGCTTTAACACAATTTCAGATAAATGTAAGGGTTTGGTTCTGTTGCATTGATTAGTTTCTGAATTAACTATAACTAAAGTATTTAAGATACTTTTCAGCATGGAAGATTAAAAGAAAAAATATTTTTGTATATATTTTAAGTTTTGCCATTTTCCAGTGTTGTTATTCCTGAGTCATTCATGGAGGAACAGGAGAGGTTTGAAACCAGAAAAAATGTTTTTTTTGTAAAGCTACGGAGTTTGTCAGCTAGACATGGGCAAGTAAAGATGATAATTGCCACGTTTTTAGCCTGATTAACTCTCAGGTTGATGGTGTTCCATCAACCACCTTTTCCAATCCACCAGTCAATATAGAGATCAACCTATATAGTATAACAGGGGATGGTGTAATAAAAATATTGCCTAGTGATCACTTAACAAAGGTGGGATAGAGTTAGGGGAGTGGAATTCTGGTCAGGGTCTCAAGATGAGTGGGTTCAACAGTAGATCCATTTTACAGACAGGAAAACAGGTGGAGAAACTACTTAAGGTTTCACAACAGAATGGGCACAAGATTTCATTAATTCCTCATTCCTACTCTGGCATTTGGTCAGCGAGAATATTTTGTAGTTTGTGCAGCATTTAGCAAACTTATTGTTATGGGCAGCATCAGTAAATTGTCAATTCTAACTAAATGAAAAGGAAAGTCCCTGATCAGCAGGTTGGGACGATGTCTTTGCACAAAAGATAAAAAGTGAGTGTTCAGAGTAGAAGTGGTTTGGGGGATTTGGGGGGGGTGCGTGTTGTTTGTTTGGTTGGTTTGGTTTTTCGTTTTTGGCTTGAAATGGAAAGGCAGTAAGTATTACAGAAAATATTCGAAGCTTTATTTGCAATAAACATCTTAAATCCTGAAGTTATTTTACCCTGTTGATCTTAAATGTCCAAAAGTCATTACATTTCTTTGTTAACAAATTTGTGTTTGTGCTGCCAATGATTTTATTAAGTTTTAGGGGAGGTTGTCTTCTTTTTTCTTATTAATACTTGTATGGTCTTGAACCTTCAATACTGTAAATGCTTACACATGTAAAATATTTGAATAATAGCAGTGTGATGTTGGGTTTCCTTTTTAGCCATAAGTGTTTGCAGGACTGGGATGTTGGTGTACTTCCATCACACAATATCCTTATTCCCATTGTTGTCTGAATTTACTGTGTATTGAATTCAGTAAAAAAATCCCTATAGCTGAGGGTTATCAAAACTTAAAGTGGTACTTAAGAAGCTCAAAGAATTAAAATGTCAGGACTAATTTTAATACTAGAAGGAAAAAGTTACTAATATAGGTTTCCTCCTGTGTTCTACAGTCTGTCCAGTGAAGATGCTGTGTGAGGCTGCTTTGAGATGCTAACAGGTATCTTGAACTTTTGGTTTTCCAGTGCAGCATCTCTAAGTAATATTTTGCTGTAGGAAAAGACTAAAATCTTGGGTTTTTTAAAGCATTTATTCACCTCTCCCCACACCCAAAACAAAACCACAACTGGTTTTATTTCCATAATTTCAAAGGTTTTCCTAAGTAGAAATAAGTTTAGTTTGTCTTGTATCCTTAAAAAAATATAAAATTATATCATTATCATCTTTTCACAATTAAGTATGCTCTCATAATTGACATGCCCTCATCTCCACTGTCATTTTTATCACATCTAGCAGTAGAGCTCCAAATTAGCGTAAAATTGGGTTTTGACATACTTTAGCCATCTAGCGTACCCAAATGGAGGTATCTAAACGCATTGAGGAAAAACGGTGCTCCAGGAAGAGCAGTGGGAAAGAAATGAATCTGAAATAGTTTTGTACTTTAATTAAAATATCCTTGTGGACAGATCCAAAACTTATCAAATTGTCATATATAGCTTTTTTTTTTAAAAAAAAACAAAACCAAACCAGGAAGGTGTCTCCTCTAAAGGGAAAACAAATAAGATTGGCTTTAGTAGCTAAAACAAATAGTCAGGAGGATGTTTGTGGCATTTGTACAATGTGGCTGCTTTTGATTCTGGAAGCCCGTTCTAAAAATGGAGCATCGCATATGTATATTTGGAGTCACATCCAGCTTCTCCCATCCTGCAAAGAACATTTTTTTTTTTTTTTTTAATCTATAACTGGGTCCCAAATCTATTATTTAAATGTGTTTTTAAAAAAGAAAAATGCTTGAGATCTCATGCCAAATTAATTTCAGATGTTCCTGAATATTTAATGGAATTGGTCTTTGTTGTTAACTTTTAATCGATCCATTTGCAGAGCTATATTACAAACCCAGGAACCAGCAGTGGTAATCTGTGACCTGAAAACTGATCACAGAAATGTGATGAAATTTCTCTGGCATTGTGGACCTTCTTTTAATATTCTGATGTAAAGAGCTCAAGGAATTCATCCCTTAACTAAGTGTTCAACATCCTTTCCATCTCTACACTCTGTGACTGCATGATGCCCTCCAGCCAGATTTCCTTCACAATTTGTCAATGTCACGACTTCACGGCTGGCTGGCAGGGGTCTGCACAGAGTGCTGTAGGTTATGCTTTTTCCCTCTCTGATAGCCTCAGCCTTGCCTTTCCAAGAGAGCTAGGCTCTCCAGAGTCTGAATTCTGCATCACGGCACATATTGCTACCAATAAGGCTGTTGGTTCTAAGGCTAGAATTTCAGAGCTGACAGGAGTGTTGAGTGAACGTTAAATTGCTAGCAGCAAATTTCTACCCAAAAACAAACCTCAGATGGTCAAAATGCATTTAGATTTCTAAAACCATTAAACAGCTTCATGACAATCAAAACACTGGTCTGTCTAAAACCTCTTCTGCTCTCTAGAAACTTAAGTGAAAATTGTAGGCATTAAATCTGCATTTTCAATAGCTGTTCTTCTTAACTGTATGTTTAATCCAGATCTTATTACTGCTACTGCAGTTACTCACCTACTCAAGTAACAGCCCTGAGAAATCTGGAGGTTAGCAGTGCTCTAACAAGTTTCTGAAATGCAAAGAACAATTTGCACAATGCAGTACTAAAGACGATGTAATAGAGATGATCCTACTTAATAGCCTATTTAAATCCTTGACAACTTACAATAGTAGA
Source organism: Gyps rueppelli (assembly GCA_027575145.1). NCBI lineage: Eukaryota > Metazoa > Chordata > Aves > Accipitriformes > Accipitridae > Gyps > Gyps rueppelli. Next base: position 15,666,353 of record JANZYA010000060.1, on the reverse strand, counting down.
TCACTTTCTTTTGAATCTGAAGTTTAACTTTAACTTCTCCTGCATTGTAATTTTATAGGGAGAAGAAGTGGGTGACAGTTGGTGACACATCCCTAAGGATTTACAAATGGGTACCAGTAACAGAGCCTAAAGTCGATGATGTAAGTATCCTGCAGATGTCTTGCTTTTTTCAAGATGTAGACACTCATGTTTAGGGAAAGTCGAGAGAAATATGCTCTCTATTCTTTGAGCCTTTAAGCTAAGACTGGTGTGGGTCTTGCAAGCGTTTGAATAGAAGAGCTCTAGGGAAAATGTTGATCTCTACAGAAAGTGATGGTGATGGTTCGGTGGGTGGCAGTCTTTCTGGAGTCAACTTGGATCAGTTCTGAGATAACTTAAACATTTGGCTTGAAACTGATTTTTGAAACCTTTCTCTAACATCATAATTGGGAGGTGGGGAGGGAAAGCTAAGACATCAATTACTTTTCCCCTCTTTCTGCCTGATGCTTTAAAGGAAAGTAGCTGGTTTGGAACTGTGCAGGGAATGTATTCTATCTGTGCATCACTGCTGTTTTGCTCATAATTTGGTGCAAAGCACTGAAGTAAGGGTAGGAAAATCCTGTGGAACTGAGATCACTTGTATTAAAATGTCCAGCCCAAGCAACACAGCAGACATGCTTCTGTTGTAATGTGTGTTTTCTCTTGATAAATGTTTTGTGTATGCATCATGTTTACATTCTTAGTGTGCACTGTTCATTTGCCATGATACCATCATGTGGCATAAAAGTAAGTGTAAAAATGAAAGTTGATAGGGCTTACAAATTGTTTTTCAAAATGAACATTGTTCTCATTTTATAAATTGAAATATTGTTATAGAGAGAACTAATCCATGGTACCACAGTAAATTAATGATACAATAGAATAGATATCCTAAGTTTGGTACTCCTTCCTTGGGCTGTCATGTGCTTTTACTTTATTTGAAATATGAGTTAAGACCTATCTGGAAGATAACTGCTCTGTTAATAAATGTGTAAAATGATGGGTTTTCAGACAAGACAGTGTCATGATCTTGTCTTATTCAAAGTCCAAATTCAAGACCTATTTTTGATTAGTGTTGTTTTAACTGTGATTGTTTCTTTCTGTGCCTTTGGCTGTACCACAGATTTCAGTGACTGTCAGAGTTGTGGCAAGCCTCTTGTATTCTTCAAATGCTTGAGCAGCATCTCTGTGAAGTAACCCGTTGTGAACTAGGAAACCTTTCCTGGTTTCTTTACAGAAACTCATTCATTCTTTCTAGCTGCCAAATGTTTGGTTTTATTTTACTATTTAAAATACATAGGGGGGGAAAAGCTGTGCTATCAGAGAGAGAGAGATGTAGGATACTTAGGCTCATGGCTTCTGAAAATTGTCTTCCCGCAGTTAAGGTATGCCTGCATGGAACTTTGAAATAGAATTTCTAGTGAGTTTCTGGATGAATTTTCAAGGTGCTGGTACCTGAACTCATTCTGTGTTAAGAAGAATGGGTTTCTATAATGGTCTCTATGTGCAGAGTTTAATTTTGTTTTTTGAGCCATCATCTTTAGGTTTAGGCTCCAGATTTGCTGAAATTGGGACACTTGTTCAAGACCTGTTACTTTAGTGTCCTACAGTCACATTCTGGTCATTACAAGTAGAGGCCGTTGTGCAGCTGCAGTTGTTGCAGGCTTGACGTCATAAAGTTTCTGTCTTTTTGCTCTGGAAGTTTTCACAATTAAACCAAGTGCATACATTTTAAAAATAAATATCAGGTAGGGGTCATTTTGGCTATTTAATTTTGTTGTGGACATCCTTTTATATCCAATTTCATCCGCCTCTTCTCCAGCAGCTGGAGAGTTCATTACTCAACTGCAGCCACCCGCACTGGTTGGTTTGGGCACCTGAGGTTGGTTGCTCACTTTGCAGTGGACTCCAACCTGCTTATTTAGCCATCAGATGCTGCACCACGAGCAAAGGCAAGGTGTCCAGTGTTGATGTGCACACCAGCAGAGGATGGATCTGGCACTTTTGCCTATCAGCCCTTGGACCCGGGCAGCCGAGGGTCCTCTGCAATCCACGGGACAAGACATTTTGGTTATTAGAGAGAGGTCACTGAGAAGTAGTCTTGACACATGGGGCTCCATATCTTGCTGTACCATGGCCTGGGGAAGTGCAGATGGGCTTGAGAAGCTTGATATGAAAAATGACAGCAACCGGCCTTAGGCAAGTACAGGCCAAATCAAGCAGAATAACATGAGAGCCTCTTCATCAGGTGCCATGGCAAACACAGGCTTCTGTCCTTGGCTCGGCTGAGACATAGCTGGAGGAGGTGGGGCTGCCTCTCAGAGCTCTTTGACTACAACATCTTTTTTTCTCCTCAAGTGGACTGCAAGGTTTAAATGCTTCCCTTATGTTAGGAAAATCAGACTAGAAAACCTCTCAACCATACGAGTCTCCTTGAAGAAAAATAAAAGCATTGGCACAGCCATCAACACAGAGGGGAGTGCGGGGAAGCTCCTCTCCAAAAACACGGCGCGGCAGACAGGGCCGGTGTAACA
>JANZYA010000060.1:14986877-14996933 GCA_027575145.1 Gyps rueppelli | reverse complement strand
TATGTTCCAGTTTTCCAGAAGGGGTGAACTACTACCTAGAGTTCCTTTCTTCAAGTATCATCATCACACCAAGCTTAGCTCTTCCCATTAAATACTCCATCTGGGATGTGAAAATTACATGGATAAATCAACTGTGTGACATTAGAGCAGACTAGATACAAACACTGTCTATAACCTCCAAAAGTTGACTTTGGCATTCATGAGATGCACAGGGAGTAATGCATTTCCTCAGCCAAAACACTTACATCTTTGGAAGGCTTTCTGAGCACGTCTCCCACACCACCACCATTTCGCAGGCCTTGGTTTAATACGGTCACGATGCACATTAGCAGGGTGTCACAGGTCCTTTCTATTCCATCCTCCTCCTCTTCACCTGCAAACAGGAGAGCAGCAGCATTAGGAACCACAGCATCAAATGATCACTCATCAAAGCAAGCCACAATTCTGTATTAGAGAAAGCAACTGCAATACACATCTGCCTTTCATATTCTTCAGCTAGAATTTCACTGATCATTCCTATCCATCTGCACATCACTGCTGGTGACATACTTAGGCACATCAGGCATACTTAGCCTGGAGAGAGACAGAGAAAATCCCAAGCAGCTCTCCCACCAGTAACTCAGTTAATGACCCAGAGCTGCCATCTCTATTAACGGAGTACCCCTTTTCCTTGCAAGTACTCCCACTGGTTTCAGTATGACTGCTTTTTCAGTGGGCCTCCTAAGTGCACAGCTGACACATAGAGGAGAAGCAATATAAACACAGAATTAGAAGCACATTCATAAAAGGATTGTCATAGAGCAGATTTCTTCGGAGACCCGCTGTGCTGCTCAACCCTGCCTCTTAAAAATTTAAGCCACTTACCCAAGGTTACGCAGCAACTCTTTGGCTTCACACTAAGTGACTGAAATGCCCCTGATTGCGTGGTGGTTGTATTCCCATCTCCGCGGCGAGGAATTTCCTCTGGTGCTTCTCAGTTCATTAGCGTGCTGCTGTCTGACACCACCAGTCTCCACCAGCTGCCTCCAGCCCGCGCTGCCGCAGGGGCTGCGCCTCACAGACGGGGACACCTGGCCAGTGCAAACCCCCTGCTCCTCGGGGGCTTTGCAGCCCAACCGCGGACATCTGCTCTGAGCTGAGAGTTGGCACTAGAAGGGTTTTGGCCTTGGAAGGAATATATTTACTTTGTACAGCTTTTCTGTAAAGAAGCTCGGATGGAGAAGCCCAACAATCTATTTAGTCTAGTAACAGCAGAGCACGCCAGTGCTTCTGGAAGAGCCCCCCCGCCAGCGCAGCTGGTTGCTTGTATAATACTTTCCTACAGGAGGGAAAAAAGGTACTTTATTCCTCCTTCTTGCTCATCCTTGCCCCACAGCACTAGGGCACTGTACTTTTGTCTGGCTTGGCAAAGTTTCTCGCAGGTCAGGGTGGGTGGGGGAGAACAAACCCTTTTGGTTTTGAAGAAACAAAGATATTTTCATGCGGTTGTGGAGAAAGCTCTCTCTTCGGGATAATTTATATTCTTCTCAACAGGATCAGCTGCAAAAATCTCTCAATGTTACTGCCTTTTGCCAGTCATGGCTAAACTTGACTGCATACTGCTGCAGGCTTTGCTTTTACAGAGTGACTTTCAGCCAACTAGTTCTGATAGCAGAGCAAAGGTTGACTTGTTGGGATCAAGTGTGAGGATGAAAAGCATATGTATGTAATATGGAAAAACCGGTCCTTGGGATTTTAAAGACTGGAAGTTCTGAGGTCTTTTCAAATATTTATGTCCTGTATGGAAGCACAGAATACTGCTGCCATGCCAAACAGCCAGCTAACATCTATTTTCAACAGACAGAATGCGTATCTCCCCTGCTGCTTTTGCCCAAAGCTTTTTTCATTCTTTTGACTTTCTACCTGTGTAAGTTGATAATTAGAAAATAAGATAGCAATTATTAACTTTTTTTAACAATAAAAAAGTCTTATTAAAATAAAATATTGTTGTCTTCTCTTCTGTCTTAATATTTATAATTTCAGATATTCTACTATTTTGTAATTATTCCTGTGAGGTGCAGTGTATGAGCTGTTTACATGAGATGAATGGAAGCATGAAAAGTACATGCTCCATTACACTCATAGTGTATTGCTTCTTAATTTACATCTTGCTTTGGGCAATGCAGGGGATTATTCTGGCAATTTCTGGGATATTGTTTGTCTCTTACCTGTTCTACAAGCAGCTGCAAAGGTACTTGAAACTATTATGTTCAATAGATAAGGACCCTTTGCCACCTCAATTTTTTTCTTTTCCAGTTGTGACTGAATCCCATGCCAGCAAGAAAGCTAGAGAAAGAAAACTATTTAGTCAGCAAGGTGGCAAACTGGAAAAGTTTAGCACAGTCAGCATGGCAATAGGGCTTGAGATCCTCCAAGTAACAGGAGCAGAGAAAGCCAAGGCTGGAGTGAATCAGGACTAGGAATCAACAAGCTCCACATTGCAGTGGGATGAGAAGGCAAGAGGTTCGGGATGACAGGGGATCAGCTGTAGCAAAAGGACAGACAGCAAGGAAATAAGAAGATGCAATGTCAAGGCTGAGAGCAGCAGAAACACCAAGTGATGGGTTGTGCAGCCAACTGGCGGCAGCAAAAAAAAAAGCCAAAAAAAAAAAAGCCAGTAGCAACAGCAAGCGGGAAAAGCAATGGGGTTGTTTTCCAGTGGGAAGATGTTTTCCTGCCAGCACCAAGAAAGCACCAACTGGCAAACAGCTCCAAAACAAAAGCATTTGCTGGAAACACTTAACTGCCTGATCCTGAAGATTCCCCATGTCATGAACATCTAAGCAACAAAATTACATCCTCAATGCAGTGCTCAGGGTGCCACCTCTAAGGGGACAGCACGAGGCAGGAGTCACATTGAACTGAAACACTCTGGGCCAGTGTGTGCAGACTCTTCCCCAAGGCAGCCCTCCAGCCCACGAGCTCCAGCTAAGCCATCTCCCCCATTCCCTGGCTGCAGCCCTCCTACATGCACGAAGCATTGCAATTCTGGCATCTGCACACAGACACGAGCCACGTTTGCCACACAGAGGAAAGCTCTCATCTCCCTGCCCAGCACCCAGGCTTGCCATTGCCATCTGCTATTCCTCCCCTTCCCCCAGCACCCATTCTCTCCCTTGGTTTTTTTCATGCCTCCTTCCCTTGCTTTCAGCTTCTTCTCATCCCTGCATTAAGATGAGCCTCCTTCCCCAGGCACAGCTGAGCATTGCTCTGTCTCACAGCTGCCCCATGTTCCCTCCGGTGTCAGCATCTAGGAAGGAAACACCACCTCAGCTGTAAGCGCTCAGCCCCTTGGCAGTGACCATTAAATGGCATCATTAAATATTAGCAGCCTCCCGAGGCCACGCGTGGTTGTGTATGAACCTCTGCCCTCTCCTGGCTGGAACAAGAAATGCCGAGCTCGGTTTTCCCCCCATCCCCTGCGCTGTACACAGCATGAGCACTTCCCAAGTGTTAATATATACACTCTAGGCTTATTTTAACAGCCCCTTCAAAGTTGCAGGTCTGCACAGGATACATATTTTATACCTCTAAGCATATTAGCATTTCTCAAATGCCTTTCCAATAGATCACATATATGCGCTGCGGGAAAAGCCCAACATAAATAGTGACACTCAGCTATGCATGGAGCTGCTCCAAGCGCACCCATTATCCTCTAGCCTGTATCTTGCAGCATGCATCCCAAATCCTAAGGCACTACCAATCATCCTTGAATAAGACTATGCTGAGTTACTAGGGTCAGGTTCATGGAGTACATGAAGAATTCCCTTTAGCAGTTCTTATTCCCATGTGCACATGTTTAGGTGAGTCTCACAATAAGGTCTGAATTCATTTCAGGTTTGGGGAAGCTGGATACATTGGGTACCAGTTTTTCTGTAGGACCTGGTGCTCCAGGTGTCAGGCAGTCTAAATCACTGCCTTTTGGACCAAATTAGATAGCATGAACACAGTCCCCCTTTAAGCACTTCTACAAACTCATGCCCAAGCAGCTTCATTCCCAACCCACACTGGGAAAGCCAGAGAAGGAATCAGGACATGGATCACTTCACCCAGCTCTCCCATAGCAGTAGGCAAGGAGTTCTGCCTCTGACAGGCAGGTTAACAGCATCTGTTCTTCTTACTGGACTGGATCATTCTCTTTGTCATCCCAATTTGTTTAAACTGGTATCACATATCAGTTCCCTCACGCACACACTCTTTGTGAGAATTCAAAGAAAGCAAATGCAGGAAACCGTGTCACCCCAAGCCCCTAAATAACTGAATTCTCACCTACAAACAGTGAGAATCATCAGGAGACTCCAGTTGCAATGCCAGTGGCAACACAGCACTACCACACATGTATATTTATTTAAATGCATTACAGATATTGCCACAAACAAGGAGTTCCAAGTACTACAGATGTGCAAGGGGGCAATCACCCATTATTTTCTGCCTGATCCTGGCCTTGCAATCCCCATCCTGATTAAATTACTGAGGGTAGGATTATCAGCAAGATAATCAGATGCAGTGTCTAATCTGGATAACCCAGCATTACTGGGCCTCACAACACAGGATTTCACTGACCACCCAGCCAGGGCATTCCAGAGCACTACATCTCATTTCCACCACTTAAAGGATTCAAACATCCAAGAGACTTGGGCAGAGGGGAAGGCTAAGGAATACTCAGAATTTCAGTCAAATGCAATAGTTTTTCTTAACTGCTGTGGTTCTGCACAGTTCCAGCACAACCAGGATTTCAGAGCAATCTCTTATCTGAGCATCTCATTGTGTATTTAGAGTCTCCAGAATCTACACTTTTGTTTTTTTAATAAAGCCTCAAGATCTCAACCCATCTGTCAGGAGCAGGTAGGTGCAGCTTCATCTGTCTCAAAACAATGGCATTGTCCAAATAGCTCTTTTTGGTCTGGATACCTCCTCTGTTAGGCAATCGGTAATTAATACCTGGATTAGGCTTTTTAAGTTCTATGCTGGTACACCGCTCTGCTCCAGTAGAGCGGAGTAGGTCACTTTGCTTTATGGATGATCCTTGAACAGTGGCGAGAGCCAAGCTCCTGGGTTTCTTACACTCTGATTTCCTTCAAGGTGTGGTTTAAAAGCCCATCCTGCTCCCCTGTCCCTGCTGATTATTTCCGTCTCAGTGCTAAACCAAGGTAAATATGGGTAAAATAATTACCCTGGTTCTAATTTTCTCTGTACTACTGGTTACTGTTGCTGTGTGGGGGATGCCTCTGGGTCTGCTGCTGGCAGACATCGACTTGGTGTTTCCTATTGCTCTCCAAAGGGTTAAGCTCAGAAGGAATGATAAAGTGGCCACACATCCTGGGAGATTTCTGTTTCTTTCCCTTTCCCTCTCGCACAGATGGATTGAGAGAGAGAGCTGCTCTTGAGGCAGGTTTCTCAGGCAGACATGAAACCAGAGCAGATGCTAGCAGACCAGGCAGTGATGCATATACTTCACTTTCTTTTTTTCCTTTCTGTTAAATACATTTGTTATCCTGAAACAGGTCTTTGTCCTCAGATGACAATTAATACATTTTATTTAGAAAGCTGAGCCATCATCAGCTTTAAAGATACACAGGGGGTAGGGTGAGTTTAACTCATAGTCTATATACCTCATTAGCTTTAAACTTCATTAATTTTCTATAGCCAGAAAAATAAAATGAAAACCCCTTTTAAAATGGAAATATCACAATTTGCCAGTGATTTTTGTGGAAGAATAAAATGAAAAGAATTAAATAAAATGCTTATAGGAGTGCTTATGAGACTTACTTATATTCAGGAAGAAATCAAAGCTAAGGATAATATTTGATGCAAAGAAAATGAGACAAAGAAGTAGTGTGTTTTGGTACTTAAAACCAGCCCTCAATTCACTTAATAAAAACCAGAATAAACTGGTTGCTGTCAAAGAAGCTTCATACAACTCCTTTGAAAATGGCATTGAAAAATTGTCACTTGGACAAACTTTCAAAGCACAACATCCTATCTGCTGTAGCACACACCTGTACCCCATTTTCTCTACCAAAGCCAAAAAGAGGCCTGAATATCACACGAATCTCATTTCTGGCAGCTAAAGAGATTTGGTGAAGGCAAATGGGTGCTTCAGTGCCTCTCAGTGAGGAATCTGCAATTAGTAATACTTTACGTGTTTTTTCTGGTGGCAATGGTTCTAACGTAGTTGAGCAGTTGGATCAACGTTGCGTGGTTAGCTTCCCCTGGATCCTGTCCATTACTCACGTGTTCTTCATTCTCCACCCCCCCAGAGCACCATATCTGTTATGCAGGGGCACTTTAGGGGAAGGGAGGGGGAAGGTTCTTCCTTCTGCCCCAAGCAGAGACAAGGGTCCAGTCTCCTTCATCTTGTGGGTTACTTGTTTCAGTGAGCTTGAGGTTGAATTCAGGCTTAGTTTCCCCTTGCACAGCCTTAAGGCAGGGCTGTCACTCAGCCTGGGACAGTGTGCAATACCATGCATCAATCTCCCACTCACATACCAACAGACTACGCTGCCTGTTGAGCTCCTCTTGTACCACAGCTACTTGTTTGAAGAGTTCTTCTAGCTGGGCACACTAGCAGTTATGACATCCACCGCAGCCTTCAGGTGCAGGGTCTTCCAGGTGCTGGAGCTCCATGCAACCTGAGGTCTGGGTAGCTATTTCATAATAATCATGTCTGCCTAGATGAACAAAAAATAATTTCCAAATATTTATATAATGAAGAATGGCCAGTACTGAAATGTGACTTAACCATCAGTAATGTAGTCTAGTTGCATTATGTGCTAAACCAACTTTTAGTAACTAGCATCTTCTGTGCATGCAAGCAGAATATTTTGTTTCAGTTTTTGAACTAGTTATATTGGGTAGCTAGTTGTGGTGGGTTGACCCTTGCTGAACACCAGGTGCCCACCAAAGCTGTTCTATCACTCCCCCCTCCTCAGCTGGACAGGGGAGAGAAAATATAACAAAGGGCTCATGGGTCGAGATAAGGACAGGAGAGATCACTCACCAATTACCGTCATGGGCAAAACAGACTCACTTTGGGGAAAATTAACTCAATTTGTTACCAATCAACCAGAGTACGGTAATGAGAAATAAAACCAAATCTCAGAATACCTTCGTAATTTTTTTTTTTTTTTTTTTTTACACTCTCTTTCCCCTCCCCCTGCTCCTGCTTGAATAGGAAACCTCCATTTTAGAGGAGTACAACATTAATTGGACTCAGAAGCTGGGTGCTGGGATCAGTGGTCCTGTTAGGTAAGACAATACACCTGCGGATTTGTATGTAATCTTAACCTGTTCCATTAACTGTGGAGAAGTGAGTATGTATTTTAAGTGTGATAACAGCAGAGTGATGTGATGTGATGTGTGGAAGACTCTCTTTATAAACAAATAAATGTGTCTACTCCATGGGGGTTGTAGCTCATGTGCAAGCGAGGTATTGTGTTTTATGGGGTATGTTTGAAGTAAAAACTCTCCTCACCTCTCTGCCTTGTCCTGTCTCACTGCCGTATTCCTGAAGCAAAGCGGGAACAGGAGTCGGTTGTGAAACAGTGGCAGCAGAAAATTGTCCTCAAACACCTTTGTCCTTTTGATACTAGTGTCAGTGCAGTGCAAAGGTCGCTGCTCCCGTCTACGGTATCATCATTTGGGGCATCAGCACTGCATGCCCGTTAGCTATTTTTACCAGCTATTTTTTCAGATCATCATGTGAGACCAAAGCAGATAGTGCCATGAGCTCTGCATCTCAAACCAGACTTGCCCGTCACGAATTTCTAACCCCTGCAGGAACTGGATGCTTTCTGTAAAGCAAAACATATATTCCCTTTTCAACAAGCACTCTCCCTTTTGGGAGTGGGAATTTGTGCACAAGCACTAGAAAACAAACGTCTGCACCTCTCTGTTTCTGGGCGCTTGACAGGGCGATTGTCTCTTGCCACCATTTATCTTCTTGTCCAGGCAACTGGTTTCTCCTCATCCATTTTGTGTTGCTGTGTTGCCTCTGATTATATTAAAATATCCCTTTGTGCTTTATTCTTTTAGCTGCCTGTTAATATGTAGGCCCTTACCTCTGACGCAGTTCAATTGTTAATGTTAAATGGGGGAAAGAGAGGAAAAAAAAATGGTGCAGCACAGTTGGTGGCCTTGCCAAAACAAGGATTTCCATTCAGAAACACTTTATTTGTTGCAGACTACACCCTCCATTGGAGGTGTTCAGGCTGCCACTGGGTGGTTTAGGTTTTTTCATCAAAAGTGTCTCTTCAGGCTGAATGTATAGAGTGCGTTCTCCTTGTCTGCAGTTAGCCATTGCTCTGAAGTACTTCTTCTGCATTGCTGAAAATATAACTTGGTGTGAGGTGTTTCTACATAACGTATTTGATTGTTGTGGAAGGCTGAAAACTGAGGCTTTCAAGTTGGGACGTGGTGACAGGTGCCCTGTATGTTCCAGATTGCAGGCATTCTTGTTAATTCCAGTGTGGAGAGCAAACTCCTAACTACAGATCAGTTGCTTGAAGTGTCTCTAACATTGTTGCTGACTGAATAATTTTATTGCTGTAATACCAGAGTCTGCGTGAAAAAATCCTCTCAAGAACGCTTTGCACTGAAAATTCTTCTTGATCGTCCAAAAGCTAGAAATGAGGTATAGTTCCTGTTTATACTGTCTGCCTTCTGATACACCACAAAGTCTCACCCTTTTGGTGAATTGTTGCAATGGTTTAAAAAAACCCGAACCATGTGTTCTGCAGATCTTGCTAGGCAAGATTCCTTGGGTTTGATCCTCTAGCCTTGCTGTGCTCAGTTCCTATAGGATGAGGTGGTGGGTGAAACAGAGGGTCTAACTCTTGAGTTTGCTGTAGGTGTTAGCTGTATATGTACAAGTGTAATTTATAGAGCTGCATTTTAAAGCTGGTGTTCTCCCTACGTCCCATGTAATGTAACATGAATAGTTTAGAATGAATTTTGTTTCCATACATCTCACTCTTGGATGTCACTACTCTTGGAATTGCCAAGAATGCTTCAAGTTGCACTCTAAATGGTGTGGGTTTATCTGTGTATGAGAAACTAAATAAGCTCACTGATACTGTTTGTGACTTACTGTGGCTAGCAGGAGTGTGCCAAGGTACCAAACTGTCAATCTATTGAAAATGATGGGCAGTCATTCAAGTTGTCATAAAAGTGAAAGCAGTGTTAATTGTCCTCAAGGTCTAGGCAACTTCCATTTCTTGTTACTGAGTAAATCCTCATTTAAAATTCCCAGGCAAAAATAATCTGTTTACAAAGAGCATCAAGCCTCGGCTTGATTTAGCAGTCCAGGTAGCTTTAAACTGGGGAAAATTCCTTAGGTGCCTATTTCAGATAGTCAGAACAGGAGATGAGGTTTCACGTGTTGTGAGTGCTAGATCATCGGGCCATAAAAGAAGCTGCATTATGGAATTTCAGGTTTTATTCATGAATTTTCGGTTTCAATCGTATCTGTATTGCTACTTTAAAGCTAGTTCTAGCTTTAAATTTATTTTAAAAAGCCAAAGATTGGGCTTTTTCCGGAACTCTGCTGGGTTTGATTCCATGGCCTGTAACAAATGGGTTGGCAATGTATGATCTTTTCGTCTTACTCGGTCTAAGTAGTGCAATGGCTGTTGGTCACTCATATAAAAGCTTGTAGGCATTTTTTATTTTTTGAATAATTTTAAATTGGGTGTGACTGGTGCTGAGCACAGCTGGCAGTGCATGGGCTCGTGTGTGCCATAGTCTTGGGGGCAGAGGGAGAAGCAGAACTGGTCAAGTGCGTGTCACTGTGTACAGTAACATTTCTTCCCTTCTCTTCAAGGTACGTCTGCACATGATGTGTGCAACACATCCAAATATTGTTCAAATTATTGAAGTTTATGCTAACAGTGTGCAGTTCCCACATGAATCCAGCCCAAGGTAAGATTACATAGGGTGATTCATACACTTTTCAGTGTATCCTGTATGTGCATGTTTATATATACGTACACACACATGCAGATTCAAAGGCTGTTGTGT